>JANPWX010019871.1:1386424-1400570 GCA_024734555.1 Trochalopteron elliotii
GGGGAGGGGGAGGGGGAGGGGGAGGGGGAGGGGGAGGGGAAGGGAGCCATTTGTCAAGCTTGTAACAGCTATTAATTTGATTCAGAATGGACTGTGTTAAAATGCAAAGATCTTCAAGAATCTTTGTCTTCAAGACAAGAGGCAGCACGAGCACACAAAGAAGGCTGCTCAAGGGCATCAGACTATCAGCTTTCTGAGACATGAAACTTCCAGCACTTTCCAGGGAGATAGCATTTTGACAACTGGGCAGCTGTTTCCATCTTCCACTAAAGAAAAAAAAAATCTCTTTCAACCCAGGCAAAGAAACATTGTATGACATTTTAAAATAGTGTTAAGGAAGTTCCTAGTAATTTGAGAAAAGGTTATAACTGGCCCACTTTCACAATCCTCCAAAGAAATCTCACCTCACACCAAAAAGCAACAACCAAACAAAACAAAACTTTAAAAAAACAGACCAAAACAAAATAAAAACAAATCCAAAAAAAACCCTAAAGAAAATCCAGAAAGAAACAAACAAACAAAAAAATATCCCCAAAACAAAACACCCAACCACTGGTGAAATCAGATGACTACAAACTGAAAAAAACAAATAATACAAGTTTTGTTCTCTCTTGCTATATGGAGTTAAATAAGCAGATCAGTCTCAGGACGTAATAGGAAGTGAATGTAATAGCAAACTTACTTTGCCTGGTATCAAAAGTTCAAAAGCCTTAAATATCAGGCTGTTTGTTCAAAAGTAGGCCACACCTACTGTGACCTTGGGGTTTTGTTGTTTTTTTTTTTTTTTCCCCCAAAACTGCAGGGTTTTGTCCCTGTGAATAATATTATGGGTGTTTCCAAAGGACATGCGATGTAAGCAAAGAATGGTCAGTCAGTTTTATACAGAATGTTTTTACCATTACTATGTATGGGTTAATCAGCCCAAGAAAGCAGGACCTCTTTATCTGCAGCTCCATGTCTCTCCTTGCATCAGAATCTAAATATTTTTCTGTACAAAACCCTCATTAATATTTTCCCCTTTCACTGACAACTGTGAAATTCTTTGTTTTGGTATGCAGGTAGCATCGTGGCAACAAATCCATGAGGCCATGAGGCAGCAGGGATCAGGAAGATGCATAGGGTTTGAATTCTGAGACTATTCTAGTTTATGCAGGTAAAGAGAGAATAATATCTTTAATAATCTCATTGTTTTACAGAAAAGATTATCTACATTGGTGAATAAAATTATCCTCAGTTTATGTACCAAAGGGAATATCTGTGTTAACTGTCTACAAACTAATCCTGTTTTTTGGAAATGGTTACTTAAGTGGTTTGTTTGTTAGGATGATAATAACATTTCACATATCTTACTATTCACTATATTCTGTTAGTTAGGTGCTTTTTTGGGGTGCTATATTTGAGCAAGCTGGACACTTACTTGATGAGGGGACCTGTATTTTCTAGATCAACTTTCCCAACAAACTTTATGAAAATTTTACCTTGCCTAGAGATCTGAAATTTCAGAAAATATAGGCTCCTCTTCAGGAAATTATTATCAACTGGTCATTTTAAAATCATTTCAGTGACTTGTGCCTAAAGACAAGCATGCTCTGGACATTTTATTGGCCCCTAAGGGCTTAGATGTACTTTTCTTTAATGTTCACAAAATATTTTTTTTAAAAAACATTGTAATTAGTGTGAAATTCCTTCAGTGACCATGAGGATGCAAAGTTGTGCTCTTGTCCACGATGTTCCCAAATGCCATAAGTCAATCTTAGTGGCCATGAATGCCTTGCCATTATTTGGCATTTCACTGTGATGGGGCTTAGGCATCAAGGATGGAATGTCAACATGTTCCAGTAGCTCTCTGCTGAATGCATTTTGTTCCTGACAAATTCTGTCAAGGCTGTGCTTTTTGAAAAATCACCCACTGATCCAAACTCATATTGTTGGGATGGATTCCAGGGATCTGAGCTGGTCTGGAGAACAGTGCCTCCTTCTCCATGCTCTAGCACCCCTTCCCTCTCCATTCCCTAAAGAGCAGAAGAAAAAAAGTAAAGAATCCCTGAAATTGTTAACATATGAAAGATAACAACTCTGAGCCAAGCCCTCAATCTATTTCTTCCTTTGTTAATTATAAAGCAGCAGAATAGCTGGCACAAATATCTTGGCTAAGCTGTGAGTCCTATGATAGATGATGTTCTCACACTAGCCAATGCACTCATGTTTCCTTCCTGCTGCATTATGCTTTTTTAGCTATCATCCTGTCTTTTATCCAAAGTGTATTTTTACCATTAAATGTATTTTTGTGATATCTATATGAACAGAAATAATTAGCACTGTATCCCAGGGGAGTAAATTCTATCACTTTTTTTTTTTAAACACCTTAATCATAACCAAGTATAATTTGTTCAAAAATATTTGATGATGGTCTGGGTGGCTATTGCAATCAACACAAGTCAACATCATGGAAGGAAGTAATTTGTTTGCTTGGAAGAATGAAAGATTTAGCTTTTCCAGGCTTGGGTCCTTCTGGGTTATAATTTATCTTTCTTCTTTCTGTTTTTCTTCTCCTACAGCCATCATTGACCAGTACAAGACCAGCATTCCTGAGAAATCACAGCACTTGGAGAAGTGGACATTTATGTTCTGTGGCTGGAATCTGCCACAGGCATAGTTTTGGGGCATGACAATTTATGACTATTTCTGAAACAGTGGAATGCTATGAAAATAAACAAATGCAAAAACAAAAACAAAAACAAAAAACAAACAAAAAAAAAAAAAAAAAAAAAAAAAAGGGAAAAAAGCCTAGAAACTGAATTTTGCCATTATAAGAAATAACACTTGAGGCTCTGTTTTGTGTTTTGTGTTAGACTGAGTTTTCCAGAGCTTTCTAAGCTGAGCTGTAGATGATGGATATAGGTAGCCTGCTTTGGATATGAGAAGAAGGAATGAACCTTAATCTTCTTGCTCATTTTCTGTGCTGGGGTTAGGATTTAGAGTCTCAGTCAATGATTGATTTATTTGGAAGTGATGGAACTGGAAATGAGTGTAAGATCTTAGATTGCTTTGAAATTTAATTACAGTCCTCTTTTTAAAAAACAATTTGATTTGGTGTGGAGATTTGACAGACTGCTCTTCACAGTAACTCACACTGGTCTCACACCCCTCTATTTTGTGCCCTATTAGGAAACAAACCCTGACCTCTTTTCCTCTAACAGAACTCTGCCTTTCCTTCTGAGCATAGCTAGAATTTTGCTGTCCCCTTCTTTCCTATGCTGCACAGTCCCAACCTACTGATCTGGGTTCCACCAATGCAGTGTTAGACCCGGAATGTTGTGAATTTTGTGAGTGGAATGGAGCATTTTATGCTGGGGGCTGCCCCTCGGGGTGTGAAGTACACACCAGGTTCACTGGGCTGTCATGTGAGCTTGGAGCAATGACTCTAGACAGCAGAGGAGCCTAAATTCATCCTTGTGGCTTGAGGAATGTCAACAGTAGAAAAATTATGTGTGGCTCCGTATTAATTCTCTTTGTTTCTCTCAGAAGCCAGAGCATAACCTGCTGTGTTTTAGAACTGACTGCCTCCACATATCCCAACAGCAACAGGAGTGAATGGATGGTTGAAGACTAATAAATTCTTTCCACACTTATTCCTGCACACACATACTGCCCCTTTTTTCCCCATATTTGTACTCATGACACAAACCCTATATAAAATTAAAAAAATAAACCTAAATGAAAAGAGAAAACATCAAGAAAAGCAGTCTGGGGACAGAGCAACCACTGCAAGGCACTGTGTGTTGCCTCAGGTGGCAAAGAAAGTGGATAAAAGCACATACAAGCTCCTGTGTCGTCTGGAGTCTCCAGAGAAGTCCTTCACCCAACATATTTCATTTCACATTTTCACCTATTTTTCTGGCAAAAAGAATTTGCATTCCACTTGAGACAAGCTGAAAAATTATCTGTGGGTGGGCCAGGCTCTATCTACCTAAATGCAAAACAAAACCAAACAAAACAAAACCAAACAAAAAGAAACAAACAAACACAGAAACAAACAAAACAAAACAAAAAAAAAAGGCAAAACAAAAAAGTTTAGAATTCCACTAAGATATGCAGGTGTGTGATTTCTCATCTCTTCCAGGCTCTAGAGCTGGCCATAATTCCCATATCCATGTCTTCCAGAGAGGTGAAAGAGTACTCTGAGTCTCCGGAGGAGCTCATCCCTGTGGTGAAAAAAAAAAAGAATGGAGGCATATCTTGGAAGTTTTTGTCAATGCTTAATGGTTAACTGGTTTAGGTAAAAGAGGAATGCATTTCATGAAAAAAAAAATCTCAACCTAAACAATAACAAAACCCCCCAAACCCAACTCAACACAAACAACCTCTCTTTACTGAAGAGCAGCTGACAATATATTCTGGCTTCATTTTGCAGTGCAGTCGCAAAGGAAAGGATGCACACTGGGAATATTGTAGAGGTCTCTCTCGTGAGGAAGAAAAAAACATGTGAAAAACATTCTTTCTTCCACGCTTTCAGTGAAAAAACTTTATTTTATGAAGGAGTGGTGAGTGCTCAGCATGTCCTGAGGACATTTAGGGTGTACATGTGAAACACAGATCCAGGCAGAGTGTTTTTGGACCAGGTTAGGCTGGCTGGGGAAACACATAAAAATGCTGCCCGCCTGGCTGCCACCAAGGCCAGCTACATTCCTAGAATACACACCTCTGAATAGGAAGGGAGTACAGAAGAAATAGCCAAAATCTCAAGGGAATCATCTTCTAGTTCTGTAAGAGAGGGCTGGATTCAGGCCGAGATCTACAGCCACAGCCACTCCCAATTCCATCCCTCCTTTTGAAAGGGTTACATCAAAAACTGTATCAAAAGCCTTTCCAGGGCTGGGAAGCAGAGTACAGACCTCACCTTGGCCTTTGTGGCCCAGAGTCTGTTTTAGTTTGTGGCAGTGCTTGGAAGACAGGATGTAACTGAGCTGTTTGAAACACCCAGAGCTAAGAGAGGGAGCCGGGCAGCACAAAGATAAGAGCAAGAACCTTCACTCCTGCTGTTGAGGGGTCAGTGTTTGAAAGGAGAAACAAATAAGAACTGAAGCATTGAAATTCTGCAGCAAAAAATGTTTAAGTTTTGTATATTGGAATTTTCTCTTTGATGGTTGCCCATATATTTTGAAGAAAAGCAGTGGGCCCTTAGGTCATGAGGAATAAAGTAGGGTTGGAGAGAAAGCCAAGAAGAAATGTAGTAATAGAGTTTTAAGGGCATGGGAATTCCAGGGAGGGTGGGACATGGGTTGGCCAGAGTTAAATTTGCAGCAGAATTCTGCCTCAATTGCTGCAATGACAGCCAAGAGTGATGCCAGATGTCAGTATCTGGTGGACAGCAAAAATTAGATAAAATAGTCAGCTGTGAATCACCCTTTTATGGACACAGATGCAAGCACTGAGGATTTTGAGCCCTTTTCGTCAGGTTCTGCACAGACCATCCTGATCAGCCCAGCTGTTCAGGGAGGTACCCATCATGTGTTATAACAAAGTGGGTAGAAAATCATAGTGCTCCCTCAGAGCTTCATTTACTCCTGTGGTGATGATTCATCTTAATGGGATACAAATGTAGAAATTCACCCACACATAATTGCATTTAGAGAATACTACAAATGGATTAATGAAATCTAGCAGGGAAAGCATAAATGAATGAATTCAGTTTCTTCTTAGGTTGCAATGAAGGAAATTCATTCCTTCAAAACAAGCCAACCTCTTGCTGCAGGGCAAATCCCTTTAGAAAAAATACAGGATGAGCTCTCCACAGGAAAAATCACAAAATTATATGACCCTATTCTACTGAGACACTACAGCTCTTTGGAGTACAGGCCAGGTTGGATACCCAGAAAATACTCAGGACGTGATAGAGTGGATAAGACCAAAAAAAAGTGAGTTTTGGTTTCCTTTTTGTTGTCTACTCCCTTCTATGCGCAAAGAACCAGTGCACAGCCTACAGAACTTCTATCACCCCTGTTTTTGCATTGTAACAATAATAAAAGGTGTTTACTTCAGTTTTTAGGCATCTCTTCTAGTGGTGTGGTAGTTCTTTAAATGGAAAGTTTAATCCACAGAGAAGTTCTGTTGTTTCCATGAAAGTTAAGCTTATAAATATGACATTTAAAGCTGTAATTCCAACAATGCCAAGAGTCTGAAAATTAAAAACTTTGGAAAAAAAAAAAAGCACCTCTAGCAGAAATAAAATCTGCCTGGCTGAAGTACTCTGTGGTGACTCTTCAGGAAACCTTTCCTGGAGTTTTTAAAGGGCTCTCTTAGGACAAGTCGATGCAGTTAATACGGAATATTCCCTCGGAGAGACTAGAACAGTGTTATGTAAACACATCCACGTGCCTTCAGCAGTACAAGGAGGCCTGATGAAGAAGCTCTGAGTAAATATCTTGGACCCAGTTACTGGTAATAAATTTTTAGGGTGAGGGTAAGTCCCATTGAGGGTCTGGTCCTTTCTGTCAAGTTCACTATTTCCACACAAAATTATTTTCCCAACTGTTTTGTGGTGCTCAGGAAAAGTATTCAAGAGGAGTTTTGTGTGAAATTTCGTATCTAGAGCTTTCTCAGTGCTGACAAACGGTGTCATTTATATTGTTTACACATCAGAGGTGAAAGATTTCTGTGCCTGAAAATTCATTTATTTGGTTCCAGTGATGGAAGCTGGCAAATTAAAGATATCACCCCTTTTGGAGACTTTGTGGACTTGTTTTGTTGTGGGTTTCTCTTGGGTTCTTTTTTCTACTTTAAACTGTCAGAGCTACTAAAAACAGCATATTTGCAATGTTCTTAAACAGTTAAACATGAAAATGCAAGGAGAATGAAGAGAAAAGGGGATTATGTCACATGTCCAAGGCAAGCCACCATGGCCCAGGGCATATCAAACTCTGATTCTAAGTTCTTTTCTGTACCAGTATATTACGTTACCACTCAGGTCATCAGGCTTCATGAGGCACTAAAGTGGGCTTTATGTTTCCTGACACAAAATTAAAATCTAATGGTGCCAAAAGTGCCTAAAACAGCAAGATGCTTCAGGAAAACTTGAGAGATTAGGTAAACAAATGTGTGTGAACAGAATACAGACCTGACTCACATACATTTGTATGGGTTGTAGCAGCAGGACAGATGTCAGACAAAATCAGACCTTGACCAGTTTCTGAATAAAGTAGAACAGGAATAGAAGTAATGTCCTGTTTCACAAAACTGGTCCAAATCACCTCTCAATCTTCTTTTTTTATTGGATTACATGTATCAGATCTCTTCCAGGTTTTTGTTGTAGGCTACACCATGACTGGAGTTTGGAATTGATATTGTTCTGGCATTAGAAGATTTTCGAAATGTACCTTTTCCAGGCTGTTTGGCCTCTAATCCTGGCTGTGGTCAGATTAGACATTCCATCTCAGCAATAATGAGCAACCTAAGTGAGCACTGGGAGAATATTCTCAGTAAAACCCACAGGTGACAACCCCAAGGTGTCTAGGGCAAATATGGCCAAGTAAAACATTTTGGCACAGGAGTGAAACATATAGAGGTGAGATATTCCACCTTTGTTCAGAGGGAGGAAGAGTACAGACTGACTTTTTAAAGCCTGTGTGGTCCTTGTTATTAATTTTTTTTTTGAGCTGTGTGAAGTTATCCATTGGAGGAGTAACACATCACATAAGTACAGATTATTTGTTTCTGGCATGCGCTCAGCACTCCCTGATGAAGCACAACGTACAAACTGTTTCCATGTTGGAAGCTCTGGATCACCCAGCAGTATTATTTATCCTCAAGAAATGCAAGTGGTTAAGTGGCCAAGGGCTTCCTCTGGGTCCTTTGATCTTTTGTCTTTTAAACAAAAACTTTCAGAAATCCATAAAATGCATTGTAACCTGTAATTCTGGAGCAAGTCAGTGAATCTTCACACAAAGGAAATAGGGACTAAAAAATCAGAAATTATTTACATAATTCCTTTTTCTTGTGTATAATTCCATTTACTTTAGCCATAGCTTACTGGTGGAAAAGGAACTAAGAAAAGATTCTGAGCAGTAGAAAATATCATCGTTTTTGCTATTTCTCCTGGGTTTGATGCAAATTTACTGTATGGGAGCTTGCAATCCACAGGTCACATTAATGCCAAATTAATGAATTTAGCTACTACATGAGGATGCAGGAAATAACTTGGTTACTTTGAAGTATAGCTTACCCAGAACCCCATTTTAAGTAATAAAGAGTTCTCTAATTTATTTTTTAAAATGGTCTCTAAAATCAATCCCAAATTGCAGAATCTTATATATCATATTTTCCTAAATCCTGTAATTTTCATAGGTATTCAAGAAGTTGCTTAGTTAGATTCTGGAATGACTTGCATTGAATTCAGAGCCTAAAATACTTACCTGCCCAGATGAATATGATTTTTGTAGAAGCTGAGGTATGTTGGTAATCAGATCTTAGAGAAACAGAAGGAGACCAGATGTGGTATAACACAAAAATGTAGGCATAGCTGTCTTATCCAGGAGAAATTTCTAACTTCCTTCTTGCTCTTCTCTTCCTGTAAGAAATATTTTTGTCAGGAATGTTCTTTGCCTTGCATCAGTTGCAGTTTATTGTATCTGACTCTGCATCATCTGAGCTACATTTTCACCAAAACCTGGCCCCATATGCCAAGGAAATGTTTGCACCTGCCCAGCAGTGAGCTGCAAGCCACCACAGCCATGCAGTCCTCTGTTAGGCTGGGGTTTTGGTTAAGCTCAAAACTTTAAAAAATGGGGCTTACTTGTAATTTTCTCTCTAATTGCTGCCTGACCTCAGCATTTCATCCTGAAGCCAGTGGAAAAATTGCAATGTGCAATTGCACGTGTCTGTCTGCCTTACTGTGTGTCAGCTTACACCCTTATGACTTTCAGGACCCACCAGCCAATTTCAGGCCAATTTGATGAGTAGAGAAGAAAGTCTTGCAGATGCACAGTACTTAAAATTTTGTGAAGCTGGGGGGAGCAATCAAGTGTGACAAATACTACCTTCCAAAAGTAAGGAGTTGCACTTCTTAGGTGTCAGAAAAAATAAAAAGTCCAAGAAAACATTTTCCATATGTAATACAGCTGCAGGAAAATGTCTAGCTACAGCCTTCATTTTATTAGACAGTGGGAAATCAGCTGAGACTTGCAAGCACAGAGAAAGAAAAATTTTATCAGAACTGTTTAGAAGATGTTATCTTATATTTATTTGTTTCAGTTTAATTTTTTAATCTAATTTTTAATTTTTACTTAATTTTTACTTACTCTTACTTCATATATATTTTTATTTTTTATTTATTTTTTTCCATGAGAAGGATGAAATGAGGTTTATATGTCCTGCAAAGGAGTCCAAACAATGATTTCAGCTGGTTAATAATGGATCCATGTGTCCTGGACACCTCATGGAAAAATTGTATTTCTGATAGTTTATCATACTCTTTGTGAAACATGAAAAACCTCTTCTGGTAAAAGTCATTTGCAAAACCTCTTTTTGACTGACACCCACTTTTTGATACAATAAATGAAATGGTTTTAATACTCATTTTTTCTCCCATCAGCAGCAGGCAAAAAAAATCTGTGCCTGTTTGCACACCTTCCATATGCCTGGTTATGGTAGAACACTGGAAGTAATCTTTGCTTCATAAATTGTTTTACAGATCCATTGGGAAAAACTGATTATTCAGGAGGGAGTAATCAGTTGGGTGAATAAGTGAGATCAAGAGAAATACTGTTTAGGCTGTGACACTGCCTCTCAGGAATTAAAAAAATGCTTCCACTGAGCAACCATATTTGAAAGCAAAAGAAATGAAGCAGATTGAAGTGTGATTGACTGTACAGTCCTCAGGTTTGGGAGGCTGTAGCAGTGCTGAAACAAATTTTTCTACCTAAGTTACTTTCACTTTTTCCTTGCTAAAGCTCAGATGAGAGTGACAGAGCTGAAAATGCAGTGAAGATGTAATAAACCTGTATTTTATTGCCAGAATACCTGACTGATTAACTCCTTCCACTGAGTTTTTTATGAGGAACATACATTTCTGAAGAAAATTACTGTCTGACTGCAGGATTTCCCATCAATGAAGGGAAGCAAAACACAGGTTAAAAATCACTCCTCCATCACTCCTAAGTATGGGGAAGAGAAAGATCAAAAATACAGCTATGAGAAGATAAAAGAGCTACTGAAGCTCGGGTTAGCATTTTGCAGAAAATGTGCACTCTATCATTTTGTGGGCAAGTGTTCTGGTGTGATACAGTTCTGCAGAAACACTCTGGGAGTGGAAACAGACTTCTGTAATCTTTGAGAAACACAGAGTTTTTCCTTGTGCTGCTCGTGGTGAGGGGCTTTAAAGAGCTGCTTTCCAAGTAAAATCATTAAAGCCAGAGAAGCTGAATGCATTAATGCAATTTGCAGTTAATTTCGAACAGCATCTCCCCTTAAAGAATGCAAAAATAAACAGATTCCACCTGTTTCTAGATCAGCCAAAAAAGCACAAGCTACGCAGTGTAATCTAAAGCAGCTGAGTGATAACTCCTCAATCATTCCATTGGCTGACTACAAGAACATTTCTCTTCCTGGCTGACGATCTCTGTTCCAAGCAGGTGAAACAGAGGGGTGGATGTGCTCATCTAACTCCTCTTGTGTGAATTGTCATGAGGAGGAAGTCTAACAAAAAGAAAAAAAAATTCATTACTAAAAAATAAGAAACTATTCACCTGCTCACACTCCCTAAGTACTTGTTTAAGTTTACTCAGTATAAACGTTTTTGTGCCAGCTCAGGTTGACAAAGCATCTGACAGGGGAAAAAAAATGGAAAAAGAAATTTTTTAAAAAATGGGGAAAGTTAGAGAATGGATACCATCTAGTGGTACCGTAGTGGTACCATAGTGGTACCAATAAAAGGCTAGGTTTGGTGGCTGCTTGTTTTGTCTTCCTTCTGAGGTCCCAGTTTTTTGGCAGAGACCTGGGGCTCGTTCATGTTTGTCACTCCCCTTCTGCAGGGATGGTTTTGGAGCTGGCAGCTCTTGAGGGACACGAGGCTGTGCTAGACCAAACCTTTCAATCCTCAAATTGCAGTCACGTGTTCATCTCTCAACCCCTCTCCGGATGAACTGTAGCTTTTTAGATTATTATTATATAATACTATAATAAACAGTTTAGATATATAATGTAAATCTATAGCAATTTTATATAATATGTATATTTAACAAAATATAGAAATACTTTTATATAATAGATAAAATATAAGTGTTATATTTGGAACATGGTTTAGGCTTCTTGAATTTCAGTATGCAATACAATATACATTTTATGTATTTAAATTTTCTATTATATATTTTTGTGACATAATATACAATATATGACATATTTCTTTAACATGTTATATTAATATAATTAAATATTTTGCTTTATATTTTTATCTATTTTATATATGAAATATTTGGATATATACTGTAGTTTAATATATTATGTATTAAATTATGTTGATCTCAAACTCAACTTTTGCTGCATTGGTTTGGTTGAACTTGATTGGACAGGATTAGAAAGAAATATAGGGGTTTTTTTTAAGATGTTAATTTTTAATTCTGATATTACACTTTACTTCCCTGCAATATGTGAGGTCTTTGAGCTGCTAGAACTCATAAGAATATTTTTCCACAGACATTCTTAATTTCTGTTAGATATTTCAGCTGTTTTTTCCCATCATCAATAAGAAAATAAGATATGCCAGTAATTTTATATTTTATTGTTATTTTTGTATTATGTTTGGAGACATCATCCATCCCCATGCTACACAAACACTTTCAAAGATGTAATTCTAAGTTGATTGAAGAGGTTAATTTGGGCTTTGGGGAAATTATTTCTTTCATTGGAAACCACATATTTTCTTATTCTGAGGGAGTTTTAATTTTTTTTTGAAGCCTGAATAAAGGAGTTAAGTAAATTTTTAGTATGCTAAAACAACTTCTTTCCATAATCTTTTTTTGTTTTTCTGATTACACTACTGAGAAACACTTTTTTTCTCCTTTGTGGCTCTGCTTTTAAGAGCCAGTCTAGAAATTAGAGCTGTTAATCTGTCACCTCTGGAGCACACACATATTCCATACCTGCCTTTCTAGTTCTCTGTTTTTCACCCTCAGCCTGGAAAGACACTGCCCCAGAGCAGGAATTTTGTGTTTTCATGTTAGAGGAGCTAAGAGAGGGACAAATTCTTGAAGTCAAAATTGAGAAAACTTTTTATGATGCTGAAGGAGGATTTTTGTTCCAAGTTTAGCCTGCAGCTGAGCCTGGACGTGCCTTCCCATTCATCCAAGGCTGACCCACGGTTCTTGGCCAAACCTCAAAAGTTTAATTTCTTCAGAAGGTCTTTAACAACCCTTTTCCCTATTAAAACAGTTTTAAGTAACTTAAGTAAGCTTAATGTTACTGTTTAATTAGGAAGTGTCTTCTGTGGAAAAAAAAATTCAAAGGCACTGAAGTGAAAGATTTGCCTTCACCCAAATCTGTTCCAATATATAATTTTTCCTGATGGCTTCAAGACTTTTTGGACATGGTGAAATTACTATTTTTACGACAATGTCTGCCCCAGATATTTGTGAAAAGTGTGGACCCCTGGCTGCTGCTGTTCTTATCTCAGTTTTAGTCTCCTCAGCTGCTGACATTTGCATCCCGGGTAACTGGGTGTTTTTATTTGGCTGCCTTTCAGACTCAGGTCTTTACACCAACTATAGTGACAATAATGTTATAATTTTCTTTATAATCCTAGTTATTTTGGCTTTGAGGACTCTACTGATGCCTTTGTAGCCTACTGTAGAATTTATCAGTTTGTAGTAGGGCCTCCTAACCACTGATCTTATGGAGAGATCAGCATAAAATCTTTGGTTTTGCTGAAAGAATTCACTTGGATTTCACAAAATTATCAAGTCTCAGTGTTGGCTTCCTTTACCATCTTCAAAAGGGTGAGAAACAGAAGGGCACTAAGGCACTGCCAGGGTGAGAAATTCTTTAAATCCCCCAGAAGATGATTGAAGCCTGAAGCACAGATCACAGAATAAAATCTTTGTAAAATTCAGATGTGTCATGGTAGCATTGAGGAGCTACAAAGAATAAAAAATAACTGATGGAACATGGGCAAAGTGTAAAAGAAAAAGATGGACTTTTTCAAATTGTCAGGATGCATTCAGGAGACCAGAGAAGAGAAAAATAGACATGATTTGAAGAATCTTTTTAAATTGGTTCATAATATATTTTCTGAAAATAAGCAGTGTTTTAATTGAAAAAGAAATAGGAAAAAAAGAAAAACTATTTTTGATTAATAGATCACGTTCTCTCGGGAATATGAAAATGGGAAAATTACAAAAGAAGAAAATAAAGAAAAATCCTTCTGGGAATATTTTAGCAGTTGTAGCAAAAACTGGATAAACACTGTGTCCACTTCAGGTAATTGTTATAAACTATAATTTAGTTGTGTGAATATTCAACTTGATGAGATGAAAAACAGATTTCACCATGCTTTTTCAACTCCCTTCTAAAATTGTTGATATTGAGGACAACTGAGAAGTAAAAATATCAACTGAGTCATGCTTAGCTTCTGCAGCCTATGGATTACTTCAACAGATATAGAATTTCACCTTGCACATCTTTACAAGCAATTATTAACATGAAAGAAGAAGGAAAAAATACTATAGAAATTCAAGGGGTCTTTTAAAAAGACATGATTTTTACATATACATAATTATACCAACAGGTTGCACTTTTCTAAAAACAATATAATAAAAATATATTTAATGAAATATATTTAACTTTATTATTTTTATTTAAGAAAGCCTTTTATTTTTCTCAGAAGGAAAAATCCAAGGTTTGGACTATCATATTGCCAAGAATCAAGAGTTGCCAAGAAGTGTTAAAGACATATCCACACGTAACCACCTTGTTTTATCATTTTTCCTTTATTTTTGCTGAACTACAGGATCCATATATCCTCATAATAATCGTCAGATCCTCATAATAACATCTTTCATCAGAAAAGGAAGGAAGGAGGGAAGGAAGGAGGGAAGGAAGGAGGGAAGGAAGGAGGGAAGGAGGGAAGGAGGGAAGGAAGGAAGGAGGGAAGGAGGGA
>JANPWX010019871.1:1400954-1465158 GCA_024734555.1 Trochalopteron elliotii
AGAAGGAAGGAAGGAAGGAAGGAAGGAAGGAAGGAAGGAAGGAAGGAAGGAAGGAAGGGTAAAATTTATAAAAGGAATAAACAAATTCAATTAAATCATTTATTAGAAGGACTTGTCTCTTTCTCTATACAGCAACGGTGAGCAGAAAAGTTCTATATTGGATTTATAATGTTTCATTTTTCTGGGTCCAAGGTAGAGCAGATTAATTGGTAATTAATTCATATCAACAATTATTGTTGTCCTTTATCATTATGAAGCTGGAATATCTGGAGCTGCATTTAGAAACAAAAGCATCAGTGTTAATTCTGGCTTCTTGCTTGTACTTTCAAAAGCTACTTCCCCTTTTTTCATATATTTTTGCTATGAAATCACATGCTCTAGGAGATAAGAATTACTAAAAAGTTTGCTGAAGTTATTGTAACAATTTTCTTTGACCTCAGTGGGAATAAAACCTGTCAAATGCCCTCTATTTCCAGATTGTCTGTGTTGCAACATCTTGGAAGTATAATAAAGGTTGATAAGAAGGGGATTGTTTATTCCCTTGTGTGTCTTTCTTTGAAATTCAGCTCTTACTCATTGGATTTGGGTCAGATGTGGCTTCAAGTTGGGTTTCCAAATATATGAATTTCTTTTCTGGTGCATAATTCTGATGGCCTATGCAATTAAAGGGTTTTTGGTTTGAGTTTTTTTCTTTCAGCTGAACAGGAATCTGCATTTCAAGACAATGGTTTGAAGCAAAAAAAGTAGTAAAAATACACTGAGCACAATTTTTTCCCAAGAAAATACAAAATTAGAAGGTTCTTCTGGAATGTATTTCGTCTAAACATCTAATACATGTTTAACTTATCAACCTTTTAAAACTTGTCATACACTGATGTGGCTTACACATAACATGAGTGGGGGCAAACTTCTTAAATAGCTTGGGCGACCTACAGAAAACCTGGCTTATTTCATACTCAGAAGATCAATTTTTTCATTTCTTTGGAGGAATAAAGATTAATATTTATGCAAATCTGCAATTCAATAAAAAGAGGATTATTTTTTATGTGTGTTCAGAGGTAGCAATGAGAGTATACAATCTTACCTATAGGACTGCAGAAGACACATGAAAGCAGAATATAAAATGCACTGAAAAATCCATCAGCTAGATTATTGAACAGTTATAAAAGGCAGATAAACATTCTTTATGAGCTGACAATTTAAATCTCATTCCATTTCTAAAAGCTTGTGAAAATTTGAAAAGTAAGAATACTGAAGTTTCTGCTCCTTAGTCATATTGAATACTTGTCCCTTGAAAATAGACTCTTAATAAGGAAAAATACTGAGAATAAAGAATAATAATTTATTTTGTCAAAGTTTAGTAGGATAAAGTGAAAATTGAATTTGTTTTAAAGTTTCAATACTTCTCCTTTAAAACAAATTTAGACAAGAGAATATATTAACACAAACTTTTAATCTATTCTTGTTTTCAGTAGAAAATTAGTGTGTGACTTGCCATTGGAGTGGGTGTGATGGCTTAGAACTTAAACAAACACAGCAGTTTGGAGTGTTGTTTAGAGTGGCAGAAAACACCTTCTGTGATCTTTGATAGCACCTCTGAACCCACAGAGCTCTTTTTCCTGCTTTTTTAGCTGGGTACCATGGGACTGGAAAGAGAGAGGTGGAAAGCAGGAAATGGAAGAGGAAGGGGATGGAAAGAGAAAGGCAGGGAAAGACCATGGAAGGAGGATCCCCCATACAGACTGTGCAGCTCAGAGGAATCCTCACAGCGAGGCCAATGCAATTTCTGCTTCTCTCCCTCGGCTGTAACATCTGTGCTGAGCCTCAAACTTTCAAACTCCAAACATGGAAACAATTATTTCTTAAATCACAGCATTTCATAGCAGGCCTGGAAACAGGTCTTTTCTCAAAGGCTTTTTTCAGTTCAACAACAACCACGTGCAGTGGTTGCTAACCTGTGAGTTTGGTTTTAGTTAGTTCCACTATTTATCCTTGGGGTAAAGCTGATGGAAGTTTTGCTCCTGTAGAGTTGACCTAAATATTTCTGGTTTCTTCCTGAGTGGAAACATAGTGCGACATTAGCAAGCACTGTAATACCATATGGCAGCTATTTTTTATATCTCTATTTTCCATTTTTGTGGGCTCACTGAAGGATTCTCTTTTCTGCAATCTTTCCCATGAGATAATCCTGTGTTTTTACCTTGAGCTGCAAGGTGCTGTGAAGCTCCTGGCTTCACAGAAGATGCCTTTTCAGCTGTCAGGAAGGGAATATAGGCATCAGGAATCCAAACAATGTGAAGGCAGGGCAAATAGTGAGAATACAACATAATTTTGAAATTTTCTTAAGTATTTTGTTAATTTCTGCAGTCGGCAACTTTTAGAATAGTGGTGATAAACATGATTTAGGTGCATTTCTTCTAAAATCTTGTGAAGATTCAAATCTGGAAACATTTCGAACTTTTGCAAAATAATTAAATGTAGAAGAAGATTTTTTCAGTCCTCAAGTAATTTGTGACTGTAAAGTATGTCGAATCTGAGAAAGTGCAGAGACATCCATGTGATCTGCACAGAATTTCTACACAGAAAATGAAGTGTTACACAGAGAATGAAGTATTAACAAGGCTAAGATTTTTAAAGGAAAGCTGATTCAGAATTATCAGGGGCTCACAAAGCTTTTCTCAAAGTCTGAGCCATCCAAGTAAGAAATATAAACTTCCCCAAGTGCAGTATGAATGATGACAGAGGAAAAAAAATCATCGCAAATAAAGAAACCCAAATATTTTTCAGCTGAACTTCTGCATTTCCATAGCAACATGTTGGAGCTTATCAAAACCTGGATATCGTAACATGTTTTATACATACTTTAAAATGTATTTATTGAGGCAAAGGACACGAACAATCAATCAAGCCAGTAAATGCAATGTTATAGATAAGAAGATTACTTGGCCAGATTGATTGGAAAATAAAGATTGTGCAATGTTGGGGTTTTTTGTGGGTTTTTTTTTTTCTTCCTCCTAGGATACGGCATAAAATATTAGTAGTTGCTGATAAAAATAATCTTCAGCTATATCCATCCTTTGAAATTAATTTGGCTGTGTTCATCTGCACTAGATCTACACTAGATTGGTTTCAAAATCTCACAGCATCTTGCCCTATCCCAGATAAAACCAGGACAAGATTATATTCCTCATACATAATAATTCACCTTGACAAGTTTTTGGCAGGAAAACAGCCCGGCCATTCAGGCAATTAGGCAGCAAGTACTGTTATTCATGATCCTAGGATGCTGACAGGTTTTCTCCACAGAGCCTGAAGAATTTCCAACATGGTCCAAGTGTTGTGATTTCAGAAAGTTTCATAAGGATGTAAATGAGTCATGAGGTTCAGCCATGAAACCTGGTTTGTAGTGGTCAGCAGCAGGTGCCAAGAGAAGAACACAGAGCAGAAGGAGCTTTGGGTGGACCTCCTAAAACAGCTGGGTTGTGAAATTGGAGTTCAGGGATGCCCCTGAGCCAGAGGCTGTTTATCTGAATTCAACAGTCCTCAAAAGGTTTTTCTCCTATTAATGTAAGAACTCTCCTTTTGAACCTGTTTTCACAGCAAGTACTCTGGAGCAAGAGGTTTCACAAATTAACTGTGTGGTGTGGAGCACCTTTTCCCTGTTTTGGAGGCTGGAGGACATGGATTTTATTTGAAGCCCTCTAACTTGACATAAAAAGAAACTGGAGTCAGTGCATAGATTTTATGTCTGTCATGTACCATACAGCCTCCATCATCTCCTTTTTTTTCAGCCAGGGATATTCTGGGGCACGGATTTGCTGCTTTTATGGCAGAAAAGGTTGCCTCCAGAACTTATCAGACCCTCTTCCATCCCCATGTTCCTGCTCATTTCTTCACTCTGTGCTTATTAACACACAATTACTTTCTTAATCATGACAGTTCAAGGAAGACATATTCTGAAAACGTGATCTTCATGCATCCCCTCATATTCCACCACCTGCCAGAACAGCACAGATAGGCCTTGCTTTTTGATATACAGAATTGATATACTGTTGGAAGCTTTGTGCCCATCAGAGGCTGGATGGGTAGTCTGTTAACTCTTGGGGAATGTGTGAATAGAAAATAGACCATGTTTTGAGAGTTTTGCAGTCTCTCTGTGGTTCTGTGCTAGAGAAATCAACTCTCATTTAGCAGGACTGCATGCAGAGGCCACATTGGTGACAGAAGGCAGGCAGTAGGCAAGGCAGGTGCCATTAATTCACAAACCACTTGGGATTTTAGACTTAACCTTTAGATATCCATCTCTCCAGCTAGAGTTTCTAGCTGTGAGTTAAGCTGACACTACACTTCGTAGCCTTTCCGTAAGGAAATCTGAGTGGCCAAGAACATCTGACTACCAAGCTGAAAAGCTGCTGAAATGAGAAACAAGCAAGGTTTGAGACACCTTGGCTTCAGTGAGACTGTGGTGAAGTTCATAGTATAAATCTACAGACTGAAATTTATCAGAGCACTGGGTGTGATTTGTGTGTAAAATATGTCTGGAAATGTCAATATTCATCTCTGCTTAATTCCTTAGTGGTTGTGAGGCCCAATGAGGATATACCAAACATATGAGAATACCTAATATTTTACAGTGCCTGACACAGAGTGATACTGAAGAGGAAGGTAAACAGAGAGCTTCAGATGTGATGACTAGAGACAGATTCCCTTCTTGCTTTTTGTCATTAGTGGTATTCTAGGAATCAAACAAAACTCCTGAGATTTGATTTTTGGTCAGGATTGACCTTTGTTCTTCTGAAACAGATCTGTCCACTACACATTTTCATATTAACAAAGAAGGAGGTTAACATGGTGACAACATACATAAAATATTTGAGGCTAAATTGATCTTGTAGAGGCAAGTGGTCACAAATGTTTAAATAATAATTGAAAGAGAGATACAGCAAGTAAGAATTATCAAAACCCCTGAAAGCTGAAGTTGTGCTTGGGCCTCCACAGGTTCCTTACAACTCCAACTTTATAATTTTTACAGGGCCAGGTTTGTGTGTGGGTAGCATGTTGTGATTTTGTGGCCAGTTAGTTCTGTATATTTAAAAAAAAAACAAACAAAAAAAACAAAACAAAAAAAAAACACCCAAAAAACCCCAAGCAAATAAACAAAAAAAATCCCTCTATAACTCCACAGTTTTCCAGAGAGTTTAACAGTATTATTACACTTAAATCTTCCACATTGTTTTTACCTAAAGACCAGTCACATCTGCACCTTTCTGTGCACAGTGCTCTGCAAATACAGGGAAGATAATTGGCTTTTCCAGGGCTCATATGTAAGAGAAAGTCTGATAAAATTCCAGAAAGGCATTTTAACAGGCAAAACAACAGATGGCCAGCAAGTGGAAGTCAGAAAAGCAGACTGATTTCCATGTTGCTGTAAAAGTTATAATTGGAAATCCTAACCCAGATCCTCTTAACTACAGCTCTGCTATTTCATTCAAATGTGATTTGGTTTTTGCTTTGGTTTCTTTTTCTAGAAGATAGATATCAACTCCAAAATGTATTCTTTTGTAAGAATTTTATATCTCCTAATCCCCTTCTGTTAGGTTTCATACATATACCATACACATAATTATCACTTTTTTGCAATGTGAAATTTCTCGTAAAATTTATTGAAAGCTGAGTGAGTCCAGAGATTCAAAGGAAATGGTTTTGAAATTACTTGCAGTGAAGTCACCATTCCAGCATGATTCTTTCTAGTTAATGTCTCTCGTTAAGGCATGGGGGAAACAAAATACATCATATTTTAAGAGTACTGTTACACTAAACTTTTGTTGCCAGGGAGACAAAGTCTGTAGATTAAATCCCAAATTCTCTAGGAGGTGCTAATAATTCAGCAGTGCTTAAGAACTTGTTGAAAAATTCTGCATTCTTGAAACATTTCTCTCATTATTCATCTTTTCTTTCAACACTTGCATGTGTACCTTTGGAGTTTTTTCAGAAGGAAATACACAGCTCCAAAGGCTGATTCAGTGACTGTGTTGAAGGAGAAGGTAGCTGGAAGTAAGGGTTGAGAATCTGACATTTTTACCTGGAAGTTCTAACTTCATGCAGAATTTTAATCTATCCACTTTCTGCATTCAGCAGCATGGATGAAATGGAGATTATACAAGGAGAAATGGCATTGTTAACATTGAGTGGTGTGTCAGACTACTGACAACTTGGCTCTTATTGATGTAAGAAACCCTGGAGAAGACTCTGGATTGGCATTGTCATCACTGCCTGTTTCTTGCCAATGATTCCAGAAAAATTTCCAAGCTCCTGTTGTGTTTGTAGGTTGATCAGCTACAGGACCAAGCTGCCCAAAGAGGTTGTGGAGGCTCCATCCTCAGAGATATGCAAAATCCTCCTGGACATGGTCCTGTGCAGCCTGACTCTGGTTCATCCTACTTCATCACATGCAACAGTGGGAAATGTCCAGTGTTATTGTTTTAATAACAAAGTATGTAAAACATAGGGCCCATAAATCTGACAATGCTGTTGGCAACAAAAATGCTCAGCAAGATATCCACAGTAAGACTAAGGAGGAACAAACCAGTTTCCAATGAATGATTTTTCAGTCAAATCACAGGCACCATGAAACAATATTTGGTTTATTATATGTTTATCAACATTGACCAAATTCCTTCACCTGCCCCAGGTCACAGTTTGGTGCTGTTCTTTGCAGACTGTGAGTTGCAGGAAACATGAAGGTCCATGACAAATGATGACATTTGTTTGAAAAGGTAAAGTAAATGAACAGCAAAGGCTTTTTTATTCACCAGCTGTTTAGGAAAATCTTTTTAAAATACATTTTTACAACTGGTAATCTCCGAGTTTAGGAGCAGCATTTTTTCCAACCAAACTAAAAGATTTTTCCAGACGCCCTTCACAGCAACTCAGAAAAAGCTTTAGGAGGACCAGGACACATGAAAGTGATGTTG
Source organism: Trochalopteron elliotii (assembly GCA_024734555.1). NCBI lineage: Eukaryota > Metazoa > Chordata > Aves > Passeriformes > Leiothrichidae > Trochalopteron > Trochalopteron elliotii. The sequence continues at coordinate 1,407,929 of JANPWX010019871.1, forward strand.
CTGCAAGCTTGACATTTTTTTGAGTCTGGCAGGAGGCAGAGAAGGCATTTCAGGCAAGTAGCATTTTCCATAGAGGCATTTAGTTTTCACAATGCAAATTCAAAATGCATTTTCCTTTTATTTTTTTAACCTAGGCTTTCCATGTGAAGCCATTTGCAAAGAGCATTTGACAGTTTTTGAAATGAGGGTTTTTCTCTGGTGTTGTGTCCCATTCTCTTTACTTTTCCTCTCATTATCTCCGTGATCCTGCTTTTCCTCACAATGGTCTCAGGTGTGTCTGCACCCCTGGGAGACAAGGAGGCTTTTCAAAAGGCATTTCCACACCATGGTACTTCTGAGTAGAAATCAAATATTGACCTTTTTTCGGATAAGTTGGGATGGTAAAAGAGTGTTTATTTCTGAGACAGACTACATGACAGATATTCACTGATGGGATTCCAGTGTCACAGTTACAAATAACTTACAAGCAGTGGATAAAGAGGAAAATAAAACATGAAAGGTAATAGATGCCTGTTATCAAGCAACAAAAATACATGGAACTTGAGATGTGACAGATATTAAAGCTTTTTAATAGATTTCTCAGATGTCTTTAAAGACACTTTCAGTTTCAGTTTCAGTTTGTTTATTTTTGTCCTCTATGTTTGTCTTGTTCTTACCAAGTGAAAGTGGGATTTTGTCCTTCCTTGTCTCCAAAGAAGAGCAGATTTAAGAAGTTTCCAAGTTTCCTGCCTGGACTTCTGTGCTCAAGTCTTCTGTCCAGCCTGAGTAAAGCTTGCATTTTATTTTCTGCATCCACAAGGTAGAAAAATTTTCAAATACTGCTTCCCCCCAAGAGAGAAGTTCCTCACTAAAAGCGTTGCAATGAAGGCCAGAAGGGATTTTCTTTTTTACCTCCCACATCACATTTTTTATTTAGATACACATGTATATATTAATCCATCATGACAAAGGACAAGGTGAGTTTTTTCTAAGTTTAAGCAGAATTCTGCCTTTCACTTCCTTTCATTTTTGATAAGGAGGCTTTTATTTCTGGGCTGGCATTTGGAAGATTTCTGTTCCTGTAGCACAATTTAATAAAGGGAAGGCCTGGAAATTTTTTCAACCTATGCAGGAAGCAGGGAAATCATCCTCTAGATTGATGGGCAGAACAGATGATGAAATTTGTCTCTGTTGTGCACTAAAGAGACTGCTAAGCATTTTTTTTCTTTTCCCATAAAACAGGCAAAGGAAATTTTTGTTTTTTCACCGAATATCTGGAAGCCACTGTGATCAGATGGTCAAGAAGAAGGATATCTTCCTTTTGCAAGAAAGAGGGGAGGAATATTTTTTCCGCTTTTGCAATTGTTTTTTTTTTCCATCAGAGCATGCATTTGATAGATGTGATCCTATCAGATAAACCTGTTGCCTTTCAGTGGAAGAGCAAAGAAGGGGATATCTATTTTAAAAAAAGAAAGACTAAAATGTTTCCATAATGATTCTTTTTCTACTAGTTCACTGTAACAAAGCAATTGTGATAAAGAGTGAAAGAAAATAATTTTTAAAATTCTTAAATTTCCACTTCAGCAAGGTATGCCACGGTTTTGTTTTTTTTTTCCCTGAGCCTGCTCTAGTAACAATGAAACTGTGAAGAAACTACCATTGAAAAACATGTGATTTAATGTTATCTAGGAATAGGTAGGAATGAAAACTTGGATGCCTTGCACCACAGCAGTGTATGGTGTACAAACCAAAAGGGAGACTGTGTTTAGAGGTCTGCAAAGAACTCATAAACCTAAACAAGAATTAAACTTTTTTTTCCCCCTTCTCCCCTGGGAGTTTTGTGGATGGCACAAACTTCAAGTGTCTCTTTCTTCATTTGTTGTGAGCTGAGCATCCTTCTAGCTCCTGAAGAACACAGACACGCATTTATTTAAGACTGAAGCCTTCTCAGAGACATGAGAACTGCAATCAAATCTACTTTGAGTTAATATTTGTGACCCTTTGGAATATAAGGCCTGTATATACCAGAAGGAGAAAGACTTTTGCCTTGCGTCTACAGTGCTACCTGTCTGAGATCCATGGGATCATCAGAAATTCCTTAAAATGGTGATCTATAGAGTAAATCTGAGAAGATGAAGTACAGTTCTCTTCTCACACAAATAAACCTACTAGTTTTGGACAGCACAAGTGAAGATTAACATCAAAGTGGAAAACCACCTGGGCCTCCCAGTTTAACTCCAAACTCAGAGGCCTTACCTCATAAAAACACAGAGGTAATTGAAAGGTGGTTAAGATGACAGCTAACACTGTTACCAGCAATTATAATCTGATGTAAAATAAATCATAAGGGCAGGTATCTATTAATAAACCTTCACAAAGCAGGCCAAATAGCATTTCACAATATCTCCAGGTCAGAAAGCCAGGAAACTGTGCTGACAAGAGAGCACCATGGACACTGTGCTGACAAGAGAGCACCATGGACACTTGGAAAGGAAGCCCTCTCATTGATCTCAAAAAATTAAAGGCCAACATGAAACAGATGTAATTGCATTTGGCTCTGAACTTCCCACAAATGCTGCATCTAAGTTAGGCTAGACAGGCACCCAAACTGGAGAAACTCCATCCCTAAGCAGGGCCTGCCATGGCATGGGTGGTTCTGTCTTGTCCCCTGAATGTCCCTCTTACTTTGAATATCAAAAGTCTTTGCAAGACATGCTTACTTCCCTGTACACAATTATAACATAATTATAATAATATTTGATAATATTGCTGTAATATTCAGGAGGCCCCATCACATACCTGTATCCATCCTGCTTGAGCAGGCTAAAATACACAGAAACACAGCCCGTGCTCCAAAAAGCTGATTGTGCAGACAAAAATTGTGAAGTATTTACCTTAAACCTTTACATCTCTATGGGATTTTAAAATCCCATAAAAATAGAGACTTTTTAAGGAGTGTATTGAGATGGGATGTACTCTGAATCTATAGAAACAGAGAGGAGAAAAAAATCCTAGCTCAAGAAGAAAGTCACTTCTAATTTTAGAAATTTAGAACCATTTGTTTGAGCAGATTGTTTAGATCTACTCTTGACATTGTTACTAAGAAAAGACGTGAGGCTTTTTTTGTTCAGTAACTTTTGCTACATGAACAGTGCTGCTGCCAATTAGTGCTCCCATTAGAAGAAAACATCTCTTTCAAAGTCAGTAGTTCCATCAAACTCTAGTACTGTAACCCTCCTTGTTTAGAAAAATAATAATTATACCAGCTTTGATATTTTTGCTTTGAACTGAAAATACTTCAAATTCAAAGCAATTTTTCAAATATTCTTTGTATGACTTTTATTGTGGGCACTCTCAGGATAAAAATAATGGCTCAGACTTGATACAAAATGTAAGGACTTTTTGCCTTTTCCCATTATGATGTGGACTAGAGCCTGGTCTAAAGATGTTAGCTGCTGACAGACAGACAGAGAGGTCTCTTGTTGTGCCACACTGCTGTCTGCTCACATCAAAACCACAATTTCACTAGGTAAAAAGTGCATTGTGCCTGGAATAAGTGGGATATGGAGCCTTCTGCACATCACAGAGATTTGGAGTTGGCCCACGCCAGACAGACACATCACTCCCTGCCTTCACTGCCAGGGGATCAGGGAAACTTCGGACTGTGCTGTGTAAATTTTTCTAAAATAGGGTTATGATATTTATAATGTTATGAAGGACCCTATGATCAATATATTTTACTTCTTATTAGCAGCTGGAAATGGAAATGCTAGATAGCTTTCAGAGACTGTGTTGGGGTTTATAAAAACACAGGAATTACACTTATAAAATCCTTCACCACCCATAATGAAAGCACGTCACTGATTTCACTAAAGGTAAGAGTATGCTTCCTTTCACTTTCAAAGGAGGAACAAGAGAGAGGACAAAGGAAGACAAAGGTATTGCTTTTCATTCTGCAGGAAACCCCATCACTGGCTCCTCAAGTGGTTATTCATTGCCGTTTCAGCCAGTGCCATTTGGAGAAACTCCAAGTTCAGAGACACTAATCCAATTTAAACCTGTGTATGATCTGGCCCTTGTTCTGTGTGATGGTGCTTGCTCGCTGTTGGTTTAAATGCTGTTTCTAAGAATACCCAGGGAGGAGGAGTTAACAAAAAAAATAGAAAAAAAAGCCTACCCAGGGATGGAAGGCAGTGTCCTTTCTCTAATAATGGTTGATAATGGCTTGTCTTGTCATGACAAGTTTCCCATGGAGTCCAAGTAAACTTGCTGACTAAGTCCTTAAAGTCTGATTCCACTCCAGTACAAGCACAGGATAATCTGGAAATGTACAGATATGTGTCATGATGGGACCTGTTTCACAACAGTTTTGTGAAAGCTCTTGGCTCTTTTCAGGACTCTCAGATAAATGGGAGGCTTTGTCATAAGCTTTTTCCTGAGAGATGGATTTACAGAAAAGCTGGAGGTGGTTTCTTTTCAATTTGAAGGACAGAGTTGCAAACAGTTCATTTGGAGCCTTTTCTCTTTGGATTCCTTCTGTTCAACTGGTGGCAGTGTGTGCTCATATCAGACAAGGACAGCAGCCCTATCCAGCACAGGAGGCAGTCTAGGGATTCCAGGACATTGAGAAAACTTCCACATATCCCCTGCCTGAACCCTTTCCTGCAAGGAACTCTTCATAGGAGTTCAAGCTCACAAATATAAAAAAAGATCCACCCAGAACAGATAGAAATGAAGAGAAGTACCTTTCTGAGACAAGTACCCTCTCATTTTTGCTTCTGAAAATACTACTAACCACTGCTTAATCCCTAAAGTCAGAAGAGTGATAGCCTCAGGCAAACAAGTAGGTTGGGTTAGAGGAAAGCACATGAAGGTGTGCACAGGTGAGACTTTGTGGGTGTATGTAGGTCCAATCTCTTCACCAACATGTGTGCCAAGATGCATTCCCAGCAGGTTCATTCTGCCTGAAAAGCTTTTCCTCCTCCCATGTGTCTCCCCTGACATCACAGAGCTGACAAGAAACCCTAAAGTGCAGAGGAATCTCTGTAGATATTGCGAATGCCCACAGTGGACACCTGGCTGCAGCAGGAGTGTGAATGAGTGGCCAGGCACAGCTGCTTTTAGGGCAGTTCCATTTTAGCAACAGTGGGAACAAAATGCTATGATTTAGAGAGCACAACAGTCCAAACCTCACAGTTGTGTGTGCTGCATTGTCTCATTTTAATAACTAGGCAGATCTCATTTAATGAAAATCTGACCTGTCAGGGTTGTTCTTTAAGAAGGCCTCAGCAGTCAGTGTAGCATAGAAAAGATGCCATCCTTGCTTAGAGAGGGGGAAAAGCTGTTTTGTTTGAGACAGAAAAAATGATGACATTTTCAATTACATTAACCAGGCAGTACCTTCTCCTTTTTTTACCTTTCCTTGCACACTTCCTCCTCCACCACCTCCCAACTCATCCTTTCCAGGAGCTTTGAACTGCTCAGGCTGAATTCATCAGCATCTACTAAAGCTGATGTGACTTGTGATCATTCCTCTCATTATAATGATAGTAGTTAAAGGTTTCCTACAGGTACAAATTAAATATTATTTTAGCATTAAATACTAATTTCTGCTACTTTCAGAGCTAATTCCTACTCCAGGGAATCAGGTCAAGAGTTTTGGAAGTCGATGCTGGATCAAACCACAATTGTTTCCATTCAGGGATCTGGCAAGACCCACATAAGACATAATTAAACTACAGTCCATCTAAATTATTTACAAAGCTGAATAAATGGCCATTTCCAAATGTGCACTTTTTTCCAAAATTCAGAATAATTTCTTGCTTTCAGCTTTATAGAGGGGAAAATACGTATTTCAATAAAAATAAGAAATGTATCGTGTCATTTTAATAAATTTTATAGCAATATGGAAATTATGCACATGAGAAAGGAGCTCAGAGGAGCAAAATTAGCTACATAATCATGTACATTTTCAAGAACTTCAGAAACCGTGTTCCAGAACTGGCTGTGAATTAACACACCACACTCTTCAGGAAAGGCTTGTATTGCCACAAGGAGAGCAACAAACCAATTTGGCCAAAATTTCTGGTAGCAATGAAAATGAACCACTGAAAGTCCAGTCTTATATAGAGAATTCTTCCCTGACTGATGTGGTGGCCTGGGTTAAAGTGAAATCTTCGTCAGGACCTTCCTGAAATTCAGAGTGGTTACCTGTATGCCCACAGAAGTGTTTCTAGAATTAGCCACCACATAATTATGAAATAATGGAGACCATTTGACAGGTTCAGCTCAATCACCTTTTTTTTTTTTTCTCTTATGATAAAATGTGTTGTGGGCTGATAAAAACTTGAATATTATCAATTTGGAGCCAAGGTGCTCAGATAATGTCCTGTTGTCTTTACCTTGAGAAAAAAGACAGCTTTCTTTTCTCTCAGCCCTGTCATCACTGCAGAATCTGGTAAATTCTGCCGGCTCAGAAAGTTGAGTGATTTCTTGAAAGAGCTTAGGAACAAGTAATAGTTACAAAAATAAACAGTGTATTTATTTTGGGACCTTTTTTCTCTTGGTGCAACTGTGCATTCTTGGGTGACTTATCATCACCACCAGGCTTATGAGTTTTACTGAAAACACTTACATTTGTAAGAAAGTAAAACAATTGTGTTACGACAGCAACAGAAACAGGTTTTGGTTAAATATTCCTGAATTTCCATGGCTATGTTTCATTTCTACTTTTGCCCTTTCTGTGCTAATTATTTATGTCTCAAAGGCATTTGGTCTTCAAAAAATGACACTTGAAAAGTTGCAGACTTTGGCCAAGCTGTGGGCATGGGTGATGTTGAAGAGCTGATATCTGAGGTGCCTGGTAGTCTTTCATAGGAACAGATTTGTGTCATTCAGGGTCACAAAGGAGATCTCCTGACATCCTCCTGAGCCTAAATCTCACTACAAAAACAGAACACATGTCACTCTTTTTAACTTTTCTCTCTCTGGAAATGTCATTTATTGCCTGCCTTTTTTGCATTTCAAGTGAGCACATGAGCCTTTTAGAGTGGCAGTCTCACTGAAAAAGCATAAAGAAAGACAAAAGTTACAGAAACATTAGTTTACTTTTTCAGCATAACTCAGTGAAATAAATAAAGGTCCTATTCATTAATCTTTCTCTTCATCTGAAGTATTTCCACTATATAAAATAAACGCTATATAAACAACCCTCATGCAATATAATATAATACGTACATAATCCTTTGGATTTAAATACATTTATACAATATGAAAAGGCATAATCGACAACATTTCTTCAATCTCCAACTGATGCAACAAGAAATATGTAGACAAGTTCTACAAGTTGTTCCATAAAAAAAAAGAAATCTTTATGCCTTGCAAAGTTTTTTTTTTATCATCTCTTTCTTTAGGCAGTTAATTGAAGAATCATGTTTCTCTTCTTTGACCAGTTGGTGTGCATGATTAAGATCCTCAAGGGGACAGGAGGTCATCAGGCTTTGATGTCAAAATATCCACAATAGTTCTGTTCCTGAGCTGGAAATAGTTGTATCTTCATCCACAGAATTGTTCTCTCTCCCTCAGAAAACAAGAACAAAACAAAATAAAAGATACCCTCCTTCATTTCTCTTTTTGGACTTGCTAAATAAGGCTCATTTCCTGACACCATTATTAATCCCAATATTTCAGTCTCTGAGAGGTGAGTTTGATTTTTCTTGCAGCCATTTTATTGGGGCAGCATCCTTTTTTCAGTGAAATTACTCAAGGAATTTCTACTACCATTACCTGAACCATCTTTCAGCATGAGCAGTGTAAACTTGGAACAACTCAATTCCTCTTCTTGCTATCAAATTTTTTGCTTTGTGCTAGAAGACATCAAGTTTTTCTGCCAAAGTTGAAGGCTGACAAATTTTCTTGAGCATTAGTCTCTGTAGCCATTATTTTTGTTCATAATAATCCATACTTAATAAATGCGACTTTCCCTCTAGAATGTCTTTGAGGAAGAATAATTTCCAGTGATGAAATTGCTAGTGATGAAAATCACCAAAAAAACCCCCACAATTAATTCTAAAAAGAAATAACTCCAGAGATAATTTTGGATAGCCACTGGATAAATGTCTTTGGCCTGAAGCAGCCAAGAGAAAACCACCATAAGTGAAAATTACTGTTTGGAAGGAAAAATTATTTTGCCCAGTCAATACCAACAAGCATTACTCCGTTTTCTGCATTTTCATGTTTAAAAATTGTTGTAAAAGCTCCTAGTATTTCATAGCTGCATATTTAAAACATAACCTCTAGTCTACTTTATCAGCTACTCAAAAAACCGCAAAATTATTGAAATAAAAATAAGAGCAACAACATAGTGAACCAGGGATTCAATCTGTGATAATTCACACGTCCTTTTGATATTGCAGATGTATCTTCAAATAGCTGGAATAGTTAATTTCAGTTTTCCTGTCTAGTGGTTTTAATTTATTTATGACATTTTGCTGAGAAAGAAACCCAAGTGGAATTTTGCTAATCTGAAACTTCCCTTTTGGAGAGGAAAATACAGGATAATTTGGGGCTGGCCAAAATCAGCTCCACACACCACAGTGGAAGCCTTTTCTCTTGCTACTTGATTCCACACAGGAGAACAGAAACCTCAATTAGCACACAGCAAAAGGACTTTATGGATCAAAAGTAAGCTGATTGCTTAATTATGGATACTGCCATTGGTCAGGTTTGAGATTTCTTTCTCATGTTTGTTCTTGGTTGCTCATCCCAGTGTTCAAGGCTGCATAAAGTACTAATTAACTGGGAAAGGATGATTGTCCCAAATGGAAAACACTTGTGCCCTCTAACTAGAGGATGCAACTAAATTTTGTCTTCTTGCAATACAACGGAGGCTTCAAGCAAGTTGATTTAATAAGAATAATCAGTGAAAGACCCAGAGCTACTGCAGAAGTCCAGATACAGAGGATTATTCAGTGCATCCTCAGAAGGATTTTGCCCTTTGTTTAAAATGAAGAATTATATTTAATCCCAATTTTAGCTTCTGTGTTGCATTTAGACTGTTGCTGGCTCTTTTGTGTTTGGTTTTGTTCTTGTTTTTTTCTTTTCCATCTAACAGACCCATGGATTGGGAAGCTTCTAAACCTGTTAACCATTCACAGCATCTTCAGTTTGCCAGACACAATGCTAAGGGGGTTTATTTCAGGATGTTCCACAAAAAATAACTGAATTTCAAAAGAAAAATGGTACCAACACTGAATATCTGAGATACTGGAGATATTTTCAATTTATAGAATTTCAAGAAAAAGCCCTGCTGTTTTAGATAGATCCTCTTTCTCTGTGATTTCATGCCTTTAAAGTGCAAGTGTCTCACCCAGACAAGAATTCAGAAACTAAAAATTCTGAAGCAGAGGGAAAGGCAAAGAGGGAAAGAACACATACAAGTGGAACAATTCTGAAAAGGAGGCTTTTCCACAGGAAATATTTTAGTTTCAAAGTACTAACATTTTGGCAAAGATTATGTCTTGTAAATTGCCAAGGTTAGAAACTAAAAAGGAAGACCAACCAGCTCAAAACAATTGAAACCTTTCCTGTAGGGCTGAAAAAGTGCCAGGACTATTTTTTGCCACAATTTTAAATTGGAGATTTTCCCTTGAGGATTTGTGTTTAGTTACACTCTAATTTTTCCATCAGAGGGGGAAGATTTATTTAAGTTCACTGCTATTCATTGGCACTGAGGTTCCTCTCTCCCCATTCACTGACTTTCAGATGCAAGCTCTGGTACTATTTGGTCCCAACAGCCAAAGTTTTGGGACAGGCAGGCATTTTAATGAGCATAATGTGGCTTCAGTCAATGTTTCACAAGCTTGGTAAACATTGTGGTCTTTCCTAATTTCTCTGAAAAAACACTGGTTGTAAAATAAATGTTTACTTCTTTTACAGAAAAAGCTGAACAATTTTCTAAAGAATTGTGATGTGTGCCCTCCTATTAGAAGTCACTCAGATGAACTTCTGAAACGTATTGGAATTTGAAGGCAAACTCTTCTTATTAAATCTATGTATTGCTCAAGAGAAAATAACTACCAACAAGATAATTGGGGCATTGTGATCAGCAAATGTAATTTTTTATTGGGGCAGCACATGTTAAAAAAATGCAAACAGCAGAGTAGAAGATGATCTGCATAAATAAAATGGTATTTTGATTTGAAAGCAGCAACGCAATTCCTACTGTATTTCAGAGCACATAAATAGAGAATAGATGTGTCTCATTACCAAAATTTAAATTTGCTGAGTATTACCTCTTACCTCTTCTGTTTCAAAAAGCAGCACATTGAAAATACATTATGAAATGGCTTTAAGGGTGGGAGATATCAAATACAGGACACAGAGGTGCCATAATGTGTTTAATTTATCTTCTCAAGACAAAAAACCCCACAACAACAACAACAACAAAAAACCCACAAATACACACAATTCACGAATTATGCATTTTAAAAATAGAACAGTGAACAAAAAGTTCTGTCTTTCAGGGAGGTTCCACAGTCAATGCTTGACTAATAGAGATTAATAAGATCTTTATTTTTGTGATCTGACTATCCATCCTTGCTCTCTGCAGACTTTTTCTCTCTTTTCAGAGTGGTATTGTGCCAGTGACAGTGTGAGACGAGATGCTGGAGCAGTCAGACTGTCCATAAGAAATCCCATGGTGTTTAGTCTTTTCTCCCTTAATTCCGAAAGGAAAAAAAGATCATTTGGCTTATTTCTCTCATCCAATCTTGACAAAATCTAGTAGAAGGGAAGAGGGAGCATCCAAGAAGATTCATTAGGCTGCTCTCTGACTGAAGGGCACAAAGATTTGAGAAAGGAAAGATGTGAGCACAATTACTCAAAGCCACCTTGAGCAGAAAAGAGAGCAAAGCAAAACATTCTGGAACGAGAATCCTGGGACATGCCTTGGGCAGGGAGCCAGCTGTGCACCAGAAGCTCAGGTCTTACAGAGGAGTGTCCTGCTGCTGTTAAAGTGGAGCTGAAAAGAGGTTGCAACACGTTCTTCAACAACGGCACAGCTGTGTCAGGTACATTGACTGAAGCATTGTGCAACAGAAAAAACAAAACTCAAGTTTAGGCACTGACAGTATAAATAGAATATCTGCCCCACAGAAGACAGTGATCTTGAGTGCTACAGTCTTCAGATTAGAAGAATAAAAAATATATTTTAAAATGTATAAAAACAGGGATAGAGGATAAAAATCATGGACAACTTATCCTCTCTGTTCAAAAGGCAACGGAGTATTTAGGGGTTGTTGTACCCACAGAAATTACCTGTGAAATCCTGTAAAGGAGTTATAGCATTAATATTCATTCATGATTACTTTTCCACATAAAAGAGAAAAGCCAAAATTCACCATTCCTGACTATATAAAAATGTATGAATTTCCTCTCTGGAAAGAGTCTTACACCTCTCATGTTAACACAGTTGCATGAAGAGTGCTCCACTGTTACTAAACCACTCATGTCAAGAGAATTTAGGATCCAGTACCAAAGTGGATGGATTAATATGTTACCTCTGGGTAGTGATTTCCACTAATTGCACAGCCCTGATGCTTTTTTGTACTCCCCCACCTGTTACGGAGGTAGGACCAAACTTAGTGAGGACACTCTGAAGTTCAGCTGAAATAAGAACTTGAGGGACAAATGATCTGGCTCTGCAGAGACAGAAAATGTCTCGCTTGATGCTCAGTACAGAGATACTCATTGCTCTGAAAGCAGAATCAGGCACCTGACACCAGAAGCCCTCAAAGTCTCCAGACAGAGCACACTGTCTTTGGACTAGTGTTTTGGCCCAGTGTTTTGGCCCAGTGTTTTGGCGCAGAGTCTCCAGGAAGCTGATTGTCTTCTCCAGTGGTCCAAAAAAACACAAAAAATAAGGTGATGGAAGCAGGCAGGAGCAGAAAGAGGCACAGCTGGTAAGTTTGGGTAGTTTTTAGCTTCAAGTGACTTATGCAATTTGGATTTCAATCCAGTTGTCTGAATCCCCAGTTCTTGTGGGTGTTGGCTTCTTGTTCACAGCCGAGTGAATGTTTCATTTACTTTCCTAGGTGCGATAGTGTTTTGAAGGTGCTGTGGACTGGATAAGAGCATTGTGAAGAGGGAGTGAAAAGGAGCAGTCTGTCTTTGGTTCTAAATTTGTATTTAACTCCAAGTAACTGCTTAGTCCCTTTGTATTTTATTCTCTCCCTGTTAGAGGAGCTGCAGCATGATGGATGACCATGGTGCCATGGATTTCACAGCATCAGCCTGTGAAAGCTGCAGTTTGTGTGCCATCAACTTTTCTTCTGTGTGATAAAAAAATAACCTTTCCTTTACTGTGAGCTGCATAACCCATGGAGTTCAGCTGTTCTGAAGCTATTTTACAGTTAATATTGAAAAAAAAGTAAAGGTATAACAGGCCAAAGGACAGCTCTTGCAAACTTCAGCCACTGAGGAAGGTCTGTGGTGCTCATAGGTTTTTGGGGCTGACTCCTTGGAAAATTCATGATTTGTTAGCTTATAACTTTGTCCTGTTGAGGATTCCAGTGCTGGGATTTGTGGCTGGCTGTACTACACTCCCCTCAGCCATTTCCCAGTCAACACCTGGTCAAAAAACAAGGCATCTTCAAGGTAGTGGCCATCAGGTTTATTTCACAATGTTGAAATTTCAGTAGAAATAAAAATATTTGATTTTAACCTTGTCTTCTTCTTGTGGTTTCTGTTCACCTACATTTATGTTTTAGCTTCTTCTTAAGAATAAAATATTGTCCTAACTCTCCTCCCACCTAATCTTGTTGCAGGCTCTTGCTATATTCACCAGGTGTAACCAATTTATTTCCTAGAGGGAAAAGACATAAATTAATTCAATAAATTCCCTTTGTTCTGTATTTCAGTGTATGAGCCAAACAGCATTTGCATCTATTCTGGAGATCCCAATTGAAAGGAATATTATTTATTCAGACACCTACCAGCAAAGATGTCTCCACAAAACTCTCAGAGAGTTGAAGTGATGCCCAAAGGGAGAAATCTCTGCAGACTTTTTTTTTTCAGTCTTTAGTCTTTGTCTATAAGGTTCGTGGGTCTTCATTCCAATAGTTCCCTTGTGCAAAACCTGGTTTAAAGAACAGACTGACCCTTGGAGGCAGTTTATTAGTAACATAAAGGCAAAAAAAAGTGGGTTTTTGTAACAATTTCTACTGGAAGACAAAAATCAAACTAAATCCCTGCTTCCTCTTAAGAAGAGAGAGAAATCAGATTTATTTTGAAACAAAAAAGTTATAATTCATTGGCACAATTTTTCTTCCAGAAAACGCAATTATTCCTCACTACCAGGTGTTCCTTGCTCAATCCAGTGGACTAGGGTTCCTGTTTCATTTTCTCTGAGTACTTGTGAAATTTTCTGATAACCAATTTTAATGAATGGGATTGAGTATTAATCATTTGCTAAAATGTTTATTTTTTAATTTAAAAAAAATTTTAAAAAGACAAACAACTGAGTTTTAATCTCAGCCAGAGGCAGAGTTGACTGTTAAAGGCGAGGAGAGGTAGCCAGTGGCTGAATGGAGGAGAATGGAGATGAAGATAATGGCATCTTCAGAGAACTCCATCTCAAATAAATTATTAAAATTTCCAAGGTCATTCCTTTTTCCTGCTGCTTACTGCTGCACATTTCATATTTCACAGACCTTGCCATTCTGATGTCCGTGCTCAAACCTAGCAGAGAACACAGGAATGTGACCCAGGCATGAGAAAACCCACACTTGCCTGGAACACCTGCTGATGGTGAAACTTTGGACTTTACATCAATTGACCATAAAAGGCAGCTTGTGATGGTCTGAAGATTTTTGCAGAGTACATAAGATGCTGCTAAGGTTTCTGGAATTGAAATCACAGGCTCATTTTCAGAAATGTCTGTCCCTCACCTCTTCTTTCCTCTGTCTTTCCTCTGCTATTGTTAGAGCACCCAAATACCTTGCAAGGGTAAAGATTTTGGGCATTTTTTGTGTGGTTTTGTTTTGGTTGTGGGATTTTTGTTTCTTTTTTTAAATTTTCCTTGGCATTACAGGATAGATCTAAGCTGGGCAGGAATGCTGGTGGATTTTCTGACCAAAGACAAAGAATGTTTCACTTTCAGAGATAAGGAAGAGTTGTTCTTGTGAAATAAAAGTAATGAAAGGAATTCGTTTGCAAACATTTTTATTTGTATCAATTATTAAAGTAAGGAGTTGATAGGTATTCTCAATTCAAGACTAGATGATAATAAAAGAAAATGATAAATATGATAAAAGAAAAAATTAGGTAAAACCTCTGCCTGAAGTCTACCTTGAGTAGTGTAAAGAGAGCAAAGCCATTCAACTAATTATTTATAAATGCTGTCTTGTCATTTGATATAAAATTGGGAGAGTCATCTGTGCTATGTGTCAGTAGCTTTCCTGTTCTGAACTGCTTTTTTTCTGTTGTTGTGCTCTTTGAGAAAGATTGTGATCTTGAGCTGAAGTGGATGTGGGATAGGGTTACTCAGATGATGATAAAACTGCTGTCTCTGCATTAGAGAACAAAATAGAAAGTGTGTCTTGGTCTAATGTCCTAAAAAAAGGCAATGTAGTAGCTTTTTATAAATATGTTGAAGCTGGCTACACATCAAGAGAGGGGGAAAATTATCTTAAACTAATACTGGCAGCATATCAGATAGTTGTAAATTGGACATGCATGAGTTTAGACTGGAATTTTAGGAGAAATTTTCTAACCACCCAAATGCTGGAGATCTGGAAAGGTCTTGAGAACAGGGCAAGGAATGCAAGTGTTTGTAAGATGCAGCTTGATAAGCACAACTCTTGGAAGGGGGACTTGAATTTGTGGGATGAAGACTTGAGTTTCTAAAGCAGTATAAAGGGAAACTACGTCACTCTTTATTTATAAAACGTTTGTAGCTGCACATACCAGGAGAGACTTTCTCCTTTCTTTTTTTTCTTTTTTTAATTTTGTCAATTTACAGTGGGGACTTTTTTCTTTAAGACTGATTATGAGATGTTAAAAATGGTGGCCCATTTATCCACAGAGGCTGTGTCATATGATAAACTGTGATATACTTGTTGTGAGGGTTTTTAAGCCACAAAATGCAAAATATTACTAAAGATGCAAAATTTCATTAGAACAGAATGTAACAGTTCAGTGTGTAGCAGACTCCAGCCTGAAATAAGTATATTTTTGATATTCAGCATTAATGAATTGAATGAATGAATGTTCAGTGCCTTTATAGGCTTGGAATAGAATTGCTATTTTATGGATAGAATATTCTTATTATTATTAATAATAATAACAATAATATTATTATCATTATTATCACTCTCTTTATCATTCTTATTATTATTTTCATCATTACTATTGCACTCACTCCTGTCATTTTTTTCATTTAGAAATAGCTTTTTTAAGGCAAGTTGTAGGCAACTTCCTGAGTCTAGTGATAAAATCACATGCCAATTTTAAATTCATGCCATATTTGTATGAGTGAAGGCAATGAACAAGAAAAAATTCACCCCAGTTTTGTCGCACTCTTTCTTTAAGACACAGTGATGCTATACTTCAGCTCCAAATGGTAGTCCCTCTTTAAACTGTTACTTGGGTGCAAAGCCACCAGTTTAGTTTTTTCAGTTTTTCCCTGCCTATCATTCTGAGCACAAGAATATTTACTGAATCCAAGTCATTACAGTCCCAAAGGGTTTATTGTCATTCCAAATTTGCCACAGCATTTAACATATAATGAACATATAATTCATATGATGAATTGCAAAGAAAGAACACCTTGCTCAAACCAAGGCTGTGCATCACACATGGCTGATAGTTTTTAAAGGCTTCAGTCCCTTGTTTAGATGGGAAAATTTAAAGTGCAGCTCTTGCATCTTGCATATGCTCTGCCTTAAATAAAACTTACAGGTGAATGTTAAAAATATGTCAATTTGTTCTAATCCAAGGAAACCGTGATGTTACAATAATGAATAATTACTGCAATGTCTACTGACTACTCTTTTCTTTATACAACCCTGATATTTCTTTAAAAGACCTCTTTACAGCTTTTCTACTCCTCTACCTGCTATGTTTTACTGCTTCAGGGCTCTGAAACATTCAGAGATTAAGCAACCTGCAGAAGACTCTCACATGTCCTGAATCAGACCTGGGATGGGCTCCAAACCTGAGCTCAGGGCCAGTGATTTATGTGGGATTCCTTCTCTGCTCTCCATCCACAAGGCAGTGGAGCTGCACTGACTTCAAAAATGTCTCATTCATTCAGAAATATGTGGGAAAGAAAATCCATGCCTATGTCCTATCCTGCCACAATAGCTGTGGAATAGCAAAGAGTACTGCTTGTACTGTGGAGCAACTTTTTATTTCTCTTGGGTGTAGCTGTGTTTACAGCAAGGTATGTGTTTCTAGCATAAATCATGACTACACCCCTTGCATTTACATCTGTGGCTGGAGTCCTGGGGCAGTGAAGGCTTCAGGACAGAGAAATGAGGCAGAAAATGCATCAAGTCTTTAGGGCAGGCACGAGGTGTAAGAATGACAGCTCCTGGAGCCGAACCAGAGCTGCAGGCTGGAAAAGACACATGGTTGCTAATTGACCACAAATGATTTAACATCTTCTGTGGTAGGTCCCACTGTGAGGTGTCTGACAGCTCCAGCACTGATTCAGAGGGAAGAGTGCTGCAGAGTCACTTCCTATGGCATCCAATTTCGCTTGGAAATGGCTCAGTAAAACAGTTTTGGTCCACAGGGGCTGCTGGACTGATTGCTGGTGGTGCTTGGGAGCAGCCAGCACAGTGTCAGGCACTGATCTTCACATCCCTCTGCTTTCCCATGAGTTTCTCCATGCACAAGGGTTGTGTCCTTCCCTTCCCAGTATCCTGCAAAGGTTTCCTGCCCCTGGCTTCCCCAGTTGTGCACTGGAAGGGCTTCATTTGCAGTTTCTCTCCAGGTCCACTGGCCCTCAGGCTCAGTCTTGGAAATAGCTGGAACTCTCCATCTTCCATGCAGGAGCCACAGGGCAGTGAAGCCATAGAGAGGAGGCAGGCTGTGTCACTGCCTTGTTGCTATAATGGAGCCAAAAACTCATCTAGCAGCTCGGAGCAGTGCTCTGCTACACAGAGAAAATTGGAGGTGCCAATTTTTGGGGTGTTTTCTTCTGTGTCATGTGAGCAGTGTCACCAGTTACAGCTTCTACTCCCCAGGTTTTACTTGCTGTTGTTCGGCTGGGTTATTTATAGGCATAAAAAAAATGTCTGGGGATGATTCAGAACAGCCTTGGGCCAAGAGCTTGCAATTGTCAGTGTGAAAACTGAGTCAGCCTTGTGTAGTTCCAAGGGTTTCTTCATATATATTGACTTTGTCTAATGTTCTGAAGACCTGCAGAAGGACTGAATCCTTGCTTTTGTCTTCCATACATGCATGGGGCTTCTTTTTTTCATTCTTACAAATAATAACATCCACATTCTTTCAGTCTTCAAATTAGGAAGTTTTTTTTCCCCTGACCCTGTTACCTGTACAACATAAAGTTATTTAACACAAGGTTTATAAGTCTATTTCAAGTTATTTATAAACTGTTATTACCTTCCAGGGATTAGTCCTTTCCAATTACAACTCCACATACTACTAACTCTTGCTTTGAAATTACTAAATGAATAAGTTTGAGTATTTTGAATTACAGGTCAGTGATATTATTTGTCCCTTTGCTCTTCCTTTGAACTTTATACATTCATGTATATGTGTAACTATAAACACTCTCACCTTTATACTCATTTTATATTTATGTGTTTATCCTCCTTTAATGCTATAGGTTCTCATTTTAAGTAACAGTAAATTTGCTTCTATGTTCATTGCTTTATTCGTATTATATGTATAACTATGTGTGTGTGCAAGTGCAATTTTGGATTGTGAATGTATGTGTGTGCACACACACAACTCAAGTTGTCTGCACACACTATCTTTTGAAAACTGCCAGATTAAATGTATGGACCATCTGCAAAGCTGTGATTTCAAAGAAATAATAATTGTCTCTCAAGTGTGCTGAAATTGTAAGCACTGACAGAAAAACCATGGTCACCTCGATAGTGTATTTTGAGTTGTAGAAACAGTCTGATAAATGAGATCTCACAAATATTACTCCAGATGGATGGCAATATCAAAAGAACCATATTCTTACCATCATTCTTCTGGAGTTCAGTACAGATTTTTTTTTCTTTCCCATAGAAAAGCAATTTTTCATTCTAAACTTTTAGTTGAGGATAAACTAGTCCTGTAATAGAGTTGTACACACATTTCCTCTGTGTAATAGAAAGATCTAAACCCAGCTTTCTCTCCAGAGAGAATTCTTTACTGAGCAAGGTTGCTTGAGGAAAAAACCCTCTCTAAATAGGTGTGCCATTCCAGCTGATGTCTGATATCAGATTTCCCGGGGGAGAAATAGGCACACACGGGGCATATCCTGTTTGGGGAACTCAAAGGAAAATATGTGGTTGTGGTGGTGGTGGTGACTCAGAGAGGCGTCTCTGCCCTCTGAGTCAGGGCTGAGTCAGCACCGGGGCACTGCTGAAGGTGCTGAGATCTGGATGAGTCACCAAAACCTCCACTGGAGGCCCCAGAACATTCTTCTGCATCCACTGAGGCATCCTCAGGCCAAATCTCCACTGGGCAGCCCTGTCAAGAGAAACTTGCCCTTCAGTTTCCTTTGCTGCCTCACTTTCCCCTTCCCCAGAGCATCTCAGACTGCACTGGGCCTGACGCAGGGATCCAGGCATGACGGTCAAATCTCATGGTTTAGCTGTTGCTGTCTTTTGCATCTTGACAAGATTTCAGGGCTAATGTTGAACACAAATTTCTAAGAGGCTGTTTATGCAATCAGTTTATGATAAACTTCAATTTTTGGGATTTGTTGAGAACTTTCTGGTGGCCTGAAATGTCACACCCTCTGGTGATGTCAGCTATCAGAGAAAGCAGAGGTGTTGCAGAAAGAACCCTGCCTGTGAGAGTGGCAGCCAGCACATCTTCTGAAGGCCTGGCTAGGTGGTAGCACAGATAAGGCAAACAAAAGAGAGATTTTTCTTACTGCTATGTATTGCAGAGATGGTACCTGCAGAGAGATGTTCTATTCCCAAGTTCAACAGTAAGTATCTTCACTATGTTATTACATTATGGTTGTTGTTGCTGGTATTATTATTATTATTATATCACAGAGACATTTAGTTTGAAAGAGTCCTCTAAGGTCATGAAGTCCAACCGTTGACTGGTCATTGCCCAGAACTGGGCAAATTACTTAGAAAAAAATTGGATACTTCATTTAACTTAAGAAGTAAACATTGAGAGAAACTGAATTCTTTTTCAGAAAACAAAACAAAACAAAAAAAACAACCAAACAAAAAAAAACCAAAAACAAACAAACAAACAAACAAACAAACAAACAAACAAACAAACAAAACAGTGCTCAAGCAGTTCTTTTGTGTTGTGTTCACATGTGTAACTTTTGTCTGAAAACAAGATGGGGTCCAGGAGTTGAGGTCTTTTGTGACCACTCATAGTCTGAAATTGAATATAGATATTTTACTAGTTAGATACTAGAAATAGATATTTTACTAGTTAATGTTGAGTTGCCACTACTGAATGGCTACTGTCATATATTTTATTTTTCAAAATTAATTAAGAGCATTGTAAGAACAATCAGACCCTTTAATGAGAAACAGAGACAGCTCGAAGCTGTCAGGCAGTGCCAGATGGGCTCCTGCAACTCTGATGCAAAGCCAGGGAGAAAAAAGATTTTGTTGAACACAGCCAAAGCACCAAAAAATGTGTACTTGTATCAAATGTATCTCATTCTTCAGAGCCAGCATGAGATGCTGGGCTTCAGAAGGTGTCTTCATTAATGAGCTGAGGGAGTTGCCTGAGGTCCAAGTGATGAAGCAAATGTTCACCATGACTTTATTCTTGAGCATATTTACATTCCTCTAATAAGTCAGTTCCTAGCCATAAACTGAATATTAGCAGGTCAGCTTTCAGGAGTTTAACTGTGTCATATCAAAAACAAACAAAACACCCCAAACAAAAAACAAAATCAAAATCAAACATATATTATTAAACACAGTTGTGAATTCTTTAATCCCTTCAGAGGTTTTGGAATAATAACACATAACCTGTGAGAGTCTAGCAACAGTGTAATGCCCACATTTCCTGGAATTATCAAAACCTTGGTTGTTTAAAACCTTTCAAAATAATAACACTAATAACTAAGAGTCATTATTGGTAAAGAATTATTAATAATCATTATCCTGCTTTGATTGTCATGATTTAAAATTTTAGGTTATGTCCTCCTGCTGTGAGGATAGATAAGGAGAAAGATGGAAGCAAAAAAGGACTTTGAGCTTTTTGGCCGGAATAAATGTTGATTTATTTATTTATTTGTTTTTCCCTATGAACACTTGGCTTATGTATTTATTTTCTGAACATTTGCAGTTTTATATTATGTTTTAAATGCTCATGCTTGCAATGAAATATCACCTTTTCTTGATTTTAAAAGCAGCAAAATAAATCTTGTACAATATGATTGTCAGGGTATGCATAACAAGTAGGAAAATATTGCCTGCTCAGATGAAATGGCACAGTCCCCAGCTGGATGGCTACTTGCCAAAATGCTTATTTTTTTGTCCTCTTGGAGCTGGGATAAACATATTCCATTGCAGAATATTACAGTGTGCTGTATAAAAATAGTAATGAAAACTGGCTACTTTCAGAGGTTCACAACTTCATTTTAACAGTACTCATGTTCAAAATGTGATTAAGAGTATGTTACTTAAGAATGAGACAAGATTCTATGTCTTAAATAATTTCTGAGCTCTCTTAATTCCATGTGCATGCTTCTACATCTTAAAGTATTTAGAGAATTAATGCAGTATTAAATAGTTATGACTGTAAAATCATAGAAAACTATTTTGCATTGAAACCAAATATGATGATAGTCATAAAGAATACATAAAAGGGAGTAAAAATGGATTAAGTAACCATTAGAAGTTAGCTTTCTCTGGTATCATCAGATAAGAGCACTGTGGGTGGAAAAATAAGAGAAAAATATTTGCAGAAATAAGGTAATATACATAAAATTTGGCATACGTCCGTCCCATTACACTTGACTGCTTTTTGTGCTAGAACAGCAGAGAATAAAATAGGATACACCAGGATTTTCATGGGTGGTTGAAGTTTGCTTCTTTTTATTGGTGGTTTTTGTTGGGTTCTTCTGTGTGTTCTTTTTAATCAAATACTTGGCCTTAAACATTTGTATCTAGAAATTTCTTTCAGAAAATAATTTTGAGGTTTGGATTTTGGGGAAGGGGGGGCATTGTTTGATTGCTTTTTCTCCAAAAAAATCTGTAAGTAACACACACTTTCAAATCCCAGAATAGGAATCTTGATACTCAGAAATAAAAATAATGAGGTGAGCAATTAACTGTCCCCAGCAATGGTTTCCTTACTGTTTCCCAGATATCACAGCACACATTGAATTAAAGCCTGGACTTCTCAGGCTTTTTAAGAACATGTGGGTTTTTTTGGTCTTTTTAATACCAAATCCTGCTCACCATGTAAGATCTCTTTTTTGCACATATATCCAGAGATGCTGTAAAGTTCATTTTAAAAATTCATACACAGATGCATACATACATACATACATGCACATATATATATATATACGTGCACATACATATATACATACATACGTCTATATTTATATTTATATCTATTTTATATCTATATCTATATCATCTATATAATCTATTTATAGATATATATATCTCTTCAGCTGTAATGTCACATGATCTGTGAGTGAATTTTGCATACTGATTTTCAGTGTATTTTTTCTGTTTAAATCCCCATATTATTTCAGTATGCTTTTTAATTACAGGGTGGCAGGAACAAATACATCCTTTATCCACATTTTAAGTCTTTACTCTTTTAACTGCCAATGTTTTGCTCATCCTTGTCCAATATACACAATGAAAAAGAAAAAATTGGGAGGAGATTTATCTGCAAATTTATTTCTAAAACATGTAAGAATATTTGTCTCCCATCAGCATCACATGGCAATGGCACTATTTTGCTCTGTTTCTGATCCTGAGCAGCTGAAATATGGACATCACTATGACCATACCATTATTATCCATATAGACACTCAAAATCAGTGTCCTGAACTTTTAATGTACATATTTAAGCATTCTCATTTTTTTTCTGTGATTCTGTGTTCAGTCAACCACAAATGTTTTCTGAAGATTTCTGTAGATTCTCAGACCATGACTACCTCCTTTGCATCACCTAGGTATTTTCTTCTCTTTTTTTTGCATTGCATTTAGGATTTCGTTCAAGTGTAATGATGAGGAGAAAAAGAAGTCAACTGAAGAGCCCATTTCTAAGCATTTTGGCATGCAGAAAAATACCATGAACAGGAGATATGTAATTCAGAGATAAATTATGTCCCCTTTGGCCATCAACTCTTTTGAAAAAACCCTGCTAATGTTACAATATCTTTACAAAATGGTGAAAAAAATATGTGTCCATTCAAGCTGCAGATGTCTCAGTGTAAAAAGAGTATTCTGTTTGTATGCACAGATAGAAGTATTAAAATATGTTAATTTTACATATATTCCTAAGATATGTATTTTTGCACATATTCTTATACATGTATTTTTAACATATATTCTTAACTTGAGATCTGGGCTCCAGCATATATTCTTAAGACATGTTCTCAATTTCCTAGGCCTGACTATCTGACCTTCTAGGAAAAAAGAATGACCCACTATATGGTATTTAAAAATGAGTAATTTAAAGAGAATTATGAAATACTGTCTATATTTATGATTTATGATTCATGATTGACTGTGTAAGATACCATCTGGCTATGCATTGCATTCAATTAGGAAAAACAGCAAGACAAATATGAATGCTAAAATTATTAATTACATTGCAGGAAACAGAGATAGATTTAGTTCATTTTTTACTCCCTCTGTCCAAAATATCTTATCCAAACAGCCAAAAGTATTAAACAAGGATAATAAAATTAAGTGTTACTGCAAATTGATAGGACTTAACTTTGGGCTGCTTTTTATCGCTATTTTTTTATTTATAACACACTCTATTTTTTAGGTAAAAAATAATAGTGAATTTGCTTGCAGCTTTCACTTTTCTTGAGATAGAAATCAAAACTCTGATTGAAATGTTGCTTTAAAACAGCAATTAGATCAAAAAATCTTTCTTCTTTTCTGTGCCTCAAATCAAAACCACTACTCAATATT
Source organism: Trochalopteron elliotii (assembly GCA_024734555.1). Classification (NCBI taxonomy): domain Eukaryota; kingdom Metazoa; phylum Chordata; class Aves; order Passeriformes; family Leiothrichidae; genus Trochalopteron; species Trochalopteron elliotii. The sequence continues at coordinate 1,431,253 of JANPWX010019871.1, forward strand.
TGATTGTGGGGTTCTTGAAAGAAAAATTTACATTGTCCATATCTTTCAAACAATAAAAAACTTCTCTAAGAAAGATTCTGTTCTGAAGAATTGCTTTGTAAAAATTATTATTAGTTTCACATGTTCCTGTATCAAAAGTTTTTTCTCTTTTGGACAACTGCATCTTTCAGTTACCCTTTGTGCTGCATGTTTGTAAGCTGTTCTGTAATTTAGGTTTTACTTCACAATGTCTTGACTGCTCTGGAAGAAACATAAGCCAAGCACTTGATTTTTAAAACCTGGCTAGGAAAACCCTTGTGCTATCTTCTCGCACAGTATTCAATTTCCATGAGATCAAGACAACAGGCAGAATTCCCTTTTCCTCCCTTGTGTGCAAAAGAGACTGCCATATTGATTACAAAATTTTGGTGAAGGATCTAAGAGCAAATAAAAATGCTATTATCTGGGAGTTCTCAGTTACATCTTCTGCAAGTTCTGCATTTTTTCAGTGGAGTGTAGAGGTTTCCATGAGGTTCAGAGAGGAGATACCTACTCCCACAGAACCGGGGAGAAACTTGTGCATTTACTTTCCAGGAGGGAAAAGCTAATTTGTGATTGTCCAGCATTTATTTACATTTACAGCTGAAGAATGAATATTCTTAGCTCTGTCAGGAAGTCCTGATATAGCTTTGTCCATGGCATTGTGAACTTCCCTGTGTTTGGGTAAAAGCAAGGATGAGTTCTGAACAAAAAATAAGATTTTCCTTTGCCTGTTGTAAGCAATAGCTGCTGCTGGGAGGAACAACAGGTTCAACGCTCTCTACAGGAGCCATGTGAGAAGGGTTAAGGAACAGAAAGCAACCAAATCCTGCTGCTTGCTAGTGGGTACAACCACGATAAAAAATGTAGGAAAAGCCACATGTACATCGACATTTCCCCTGACCAGCTGGGAACTGGCACCACTGGAATCCTCTCCCTCATTCTACCTCAGGCTTTGCATTTTCTTCAATAAGATATATATTATGGTTTTTTTCATAGAAGAAGATGTGAACTTTTATACGGTGATTTCAGTTCCAGTAGTAATCCTGGATACAGACACAACTATTGTAAAAAAGGATTTATAAAACAAAAGTACAAGCAGGATATACCAACCACTTCTTGGCTCATTAAAGCTTATTTTAATGTTTATGGCTTTGTTTTCCTCAAATCTTCATGGCCATAAATAGATCTTGTTAAATTTTCAACTGAAACAAGCGTCAAGAAGCATATCCTAGCGTTCATTTTTTGAGGGGATCTACACATTTTTTTATAGAATTGAAGATTAGCTCAGGTCCAATTTCTCAGCAGGAGAAATAATTTTAAAATACAGAAAAATATGTTTCAAGGGGATTAACCAGAATGCAGTGGACAAAATGGAATTTGAACCTATTTTTGCTACATGTCAGTTCTATGCTATAAAGATTTAACCTCCTTTATAAAGTACTTTGAGATTTACTGATGAAAAGTACAGGAGAACGGCAAGAGAATTTTAATTATTTGATGTAATTAAGAACTTAAGAATAATGATGTAATTAAGAACTTAATGGAACTTAATACTGTGATGATGTAACATTTGTATTTTCTTTGGGTTTTCAGTGCTTTCTTTCCAGCTTAGCAAACTGATGGATAAGAGCTGAAGGAATAATCCATTGTGAAGAAATAAAGAAATAAACGTCTCTGCCTTTCAGAAATTAATAGCAGTGTTAAATCATATAGCTTAAGGTCACAGCTCTCAAACCTCTGAATCCAAAATTTCGTTCTCAGCATTGCTTGACAAACCTAAGAAGTCCCGTACAGAAGACTTATAGGAATCCATAATAACGAAAAAAATGGATCAGCAGACATTAATGATGTCATCCTTAGAATGGAAGTGAAGATTTTCCTGTTTAGAACTGGCAGCTGAGGCTTGAGGGAGAATAAACAAACCCACAGAGACGTGATAAAAACACAGGAGCTGCAACTGCTGCTTTAGAAGCCTCGTTCTCAGCAGTGCTTTGGAAATCCATTCTCTGCACAGACAGAATTCAGATCCAGGTAATTTGTCCCAAGACACCAGGCAAGTTATCCATTGCTGACTTCACGTTCTTGCCTTTAGGCTGACAAAAAATGGTAAGTTAGAATGCTGGAAGCTCATTCAGCTGTACCGATGTGAAAACAGAGCCATGGCAGTACAGAAATGCTGCAAAATATGCTGTAAAATAAATGTAAAATAACTCGATGGAGGATGCTTGGCCCAAGTCATCGTTTTTTGGCCTTATTGGGAATCTGCCTAGGACAGCACAAGATCCACTTAGCAGGGAGTTACCTTAGTTCATCAGGCCTCAGGTTGGAAATTTTTGGCAGAATCTGGTTTTATTCTGACAAAGCCAAAGTTTTTCCTATTATTTCCTCATAACTAGGTTAGGCAAATGGAAGCTTCAAAGATATTGGACACAAAGGGTTTGAAACTTGTAGTTGTTACACATGAAGGAAACAAAGCATTGTAGATAGAAGACCTAGACTTCTTCTGACATGACTACAGCTTTGGAGTTATTTATTTACTTCTATTGACTCTGCTTTGAGTAATTCTATTCTGAAGATTAGAAAAGTTTAAGAAATACAGGCAGCGGTCACTGTTTGTGAAATCCCAGTGGAGTCACTTTACAACAAAATCCCATAGGACAAAACCACACAAAGAAACTGTTCCTCCTCAGATTGCTCATGGCCCAGCTTTTAAGTTTCTTATTCTAGTTCCCTTAGTGTTCCCTCTGAGATGGAATGTTTCAACCATGCAGTGACTGGATGTGACACCAATTTCCAAACACAAATGTCTTCTTTTCTGTTTCATTAAAACCTTACTGGAGAAGAGGACACAGCACATGTCTTGGGCTGATTTTCACCCCCTGACTTAGGACAGGTTTGAATTTAAGTAGTGGGTTTGAAGAAGCATTTGGAAGCAGAAGGATGTTCAACAGGAAGAGCACAGCATTGGAGTTTAGAGCATGTTCACAAGCCTCCTATTAATGCAGCATTTCTACCTCAAATTAAAGATTAATCCCATCTGAAGCCATGGAAGCATTTAATTATGGTTAGTCTGTGTTGTGCATTCCCTTTATTCTTTAAACCTTAAATTTTACCCAAGCTAAATTAACTGAAAATCCTTAATTAGCCCAAGCTGGTATGCTAGCTGAGCTTCAGCAGTGAGCTTAAACCTGAAAAGAGGTGCTCCCCAAAAGTTAATGAAAGTTCATATGATTTGCACCCAGATTTGCTTACAATTGTGGTTCCTGTCTCATCATGCTGGCAACAGAATAAGAATGTGGGGAAGGAGTTTTCCACATTGCACTATTTTGCCCCAGTTCCTTTGCCCCTAAGGTAAAACCCTGCAAGCTGAATTGGATGAGCTTCATCTCTGAAAGTGTGTGGCTATCTTGACCTAGTGGCTTTCTTTTCATAAGAAAAATGAAACTTTGGAGGGTTTTTTTCTTGGATGGTTTGATTTGGTTTGGTTTGGGTGGTTTTTTTGTAATCTCAATAAATTTAGAGGGGACTTGAATGGTGCCTTTGTAATAAGGAGTGAATAATGACACATCCATCGGTTGCCTCATTTTGTTTATCAGTTTTCTTTTCCTATAAAAAACTCAAAATTAATTACCATGATCTAGATGTGCTACAAAATGTTGAGACAGCTGTGTACGTGACAGATGTTTTTAAGAACAGGCAGTGTCCCCAGCACAAGAAAATTCCCAGTCTTATGCCCTGTTCTTGTACCCTCTTTTACTCCTCAGATCCTGTTCTTGGCCATCCCATCTGTCAGTGGTACTGCAACAAGCAGGTTCTTGTTTCAACCCAACACAAATAATGTAACAACTCTCTTAGAGGATGTATTAAACTCTTTTGACTTTTCCTGGCTTTACGAAGGTTGCTGCAAGACACATATCCAGCTACTTGTCCCATTGCTGGTGCAAATGACACACCAAAATCACATGGTTCTACTGTGGTTGTTCATCTTGCAGAGGTTTTTCAACCCTAGAAGCCTGATCACAGGCATATAATCTGGGACATGAATCTTTTCAGGATGTTGCCTACTCTCTTTGCTCTTCATAGCATAAACAAAGTCCTTTTAGCCCAAAATAATCCTGGCAATGTCATGTGAGTGGGAGGGCAGGGGCAGCTGGAAAGAAATGGTGGTGGAAAACCTGGGATCCACTCAGAGAAGTGAAAACCCAAAGTATGTCACAGAACAAGAGCAAATGTAAGTAAGTCTCAAGAAAGGAGAATTTTGGCAGTACTTTACATGTACTTGTTGAGGAGCAAGATTAAAGAAGCTGTTTGTTGCAAAATGCAAAGTAAGAGAAAGCTGTAATTACATTGCCTAGTGTAGAAAGGAAAAGGCATGAGAGTTCAGGAGAATTCCCACCTTTTCTTCAGGTGGAAATGTACACAGGAAAGAGAATCAGACTCTCTGCTGGCAGTGCTGGCATCACAAAGCACAAGACAGGGTGTAATAACACAGTGACATGAAAAATGAAATTGCTGACTGACCCAGAGATGGAGGTCACTCCACCCTTCAGACTTTGGAGGGTCTTGCAGTGATGTGTGAATCAATCCCTTGAGATCTAAAGGCCACAACTCTCCTGCCCAGTGGATTGCCTTGGGATTAGACACTGTTTTCACCTGTCCAAAATAGGTTCTCACTGAAGGTTCTCACTGGAGCTGCAACAGGTGCCACAGGTATTCCAGAGATAAATTTGTGGTTGTGCAATTGACCACCATTTAGCAATATGCATTTTGTGCTATCATGAGGGTACTGCAAGTGAAATGTCCAACAAGGCCGGCTATCAAAATTTGTGCATTTTTGATGTGGAAATATGTTGCCCATACAGAGGCAATGTTTGGTCTCAGGATGTTTCTTGGACTCATGGGAATGAGGTTGCACTGCTCATGTCTCCCTACTCCATATGATTTAATAATTTAACTCCATACTCTTTTTTTTGTTTGTTTTGTTTTTTTGCTGCTTTGTATTACATATCTTTTGCTTCTGTCCAGTCCAAACATCTCCTTGTTGCTGGTGCTCTCCTGCTCTGAATGTGCTCACAAATTGGGTCACGTTTACGCTGTTTTATCCCTTCAAGGTACTGTTGTCATTTGCACTGTTGTGTCTTCAGTGTTTGTTCCAAAGGGTAATTTTAGAAAAAAAAAAAAAAAAAAAAACCAATCAATTTTATTCAAACTGATCTTGCAAGGGTCATGGGATAGACATGTTCTTCCATCTGGATCTTTTTGTACCACCAGTTTTGTTAGAGATTTTGTGAGATGCAACTCAATCTCTAGGAGAAAATTCTACCACTCTGTCAGCAGAGAAAGAACTGATTTTCCAAAATTCATAGAGTAAACAAACCATTTAGGAAAAAAAACTGGGAGAAACTGGTGGGGAGAACTCTTCTAAGAGTGTTGCAGGAGACTTTATGTTTGTGTGTCGTGTAATCATGAATAACTGTCTCAGAAAAGTAGCCCAGACAAGTGCAGAGAGCCAAAGATCACCAGATTTTCATGCCTGGAGCTTCCACTGAGCACCACCCCCCACAAAAGTTTTCCAGATTGGGTCAAACTAGTGAGACAGATTTTCTTGCCAGCAGACTTGTCCCCTGCTGTTTCTGCCTTGCACTGCCCGGGTAATGTCCTTGGGGGAATATGTAACCACGATGAAAAACAAGCTCTTCAGCTTTTGTTCTCACTAGACTGTCACTGGAAGCAGGGAAAGAATACTCAAGACTTGGGACAGGCCTCACTTCCTTCAGAGATGTGGGACCTCCCAAGTAGGAACTAGTTTAAAGTGAAATTTAGGAGGGAAAAAAAAGAAAAAGGGAAAAGAGATGTGTGAGAATGACAAGGGGAAAGCAACTGCCAAAATGAATAATTCAAGAGGACACATGAAAGGGTAGGAGAGAGATTTTGTTACATTAGAAAAACAAATAGCAAATAAAATGCAAATAGGTTTACAATCATATTATCATACACATTAATTTCTGCAAAAATTTGTGTCTTCTTCCCTCAAGCCTCTTCTCTCTGTAGCTGGTACCATTCACAGTCTGTGGCGAGGATCTGAGCCACCAGACTCAATTTCGATTCCAAATCCAAACATAAGCAATGACTTGTGAGCTTGCAATTCCTTTGAGGCTCACCCAACTCCAATTTTGCTTTATTCCTCCAGGGAAAGCATTCTCTCTTTGAAGCTACAGTCCAGCCCATTCCATTGCAGGGGTATAGGCTTAGATTCTCCTCTAGGCTAGCCTGCTGTGGGACGTTTTATGCACTGTCCTTCCATATCACACCAACAGAGAAAGAGAGTTCTGCCATGATGAAACTGTAAGTGATGGGGTGATGGTGGGAATTTAGAAGCCTGGAAAACGCTTGGTTCTCCAACCCTCTCTCTGATTAAAATTAACACTTAAAATCAAAAGCATTGTGAATTTAATTAGTCCGGATGTTTGAAGATGCAACACTAATGGCAATTTATCTTCTCTTGCATTCAAAAATATCTTGGAATTATCATGAGAAAGATGGTTGCCAGAGGGTTATTACATATACTGTTTTCTTGTTGTCATTTGCCACAGGCAAGAACAACACTTTGAAGAGAATTGTTTCTTTCTGAGAATAAAGGTAACTACTGTAAACTAACTGCTAAGCTGTACTACAGAAGGCAAAGTGATGGAAAAATTCTACATCAATGAGTTATAAGTCACCTTGTCTGAAAAATTACCTTGCTCTAAAAACTCTGATGCCCAAGAATTACAAGCACTTTTCATACAGAATCACAGAATCACAAAATATTCCGAGTTGGAAGGGACCCATCAGGATCATCGAGTCCAACTCAACGTTTGAAGTGTCAAACTTTCAGTGTTCAGACTAAAGGGGAATGTGCACAGGGTGTTTCTCTTCTGGTTTTTATTGTCTTTTGTTCAAGATCTCCTCTTGTAGGCTTTATATAGAGTCACACATGCAGGAAGCATTGCCTCAGTCAAAGCTAAGTGAGAAACACCACCTGGGTACACCTGAATACATCACAATTCACACAGGACATCTTTTAAAGCAGGGAGTGATTTTTGAAAGGATAAAGGAATGGTTCTCAAAAAGCAAGTGCTGGGTTCCATGAGGGGAATGTCTACCTTGTCTAAAGCCTCAAAACTGACATTATTTTTTAAATCTAACATCCACTTACTGATTTCATGGATCTTCTTCCTGTGATTTTCATCTCACCTCACTTCTAATTTTTCAGTTTCATAATACAATGGGCTAATTCTTTGGGAGTTGGTATTTTGTATTTTTAGATTGTCTGCTCTTAATCAAATCAAAAGTTTCTCATATTTAGGGGGTTAAAAAATCACTCAAGGGCAGAGCAACAAACTTTTCTGCCTGACCTCCCATTGCTGAGGGGTTACAGAGAGGCTCAAGACTGTTTAGGACAAAGACTCCAGCTGATCCTTTGACTGCCTTGACAGAGCAAATCAGATTATTTTCTTGGTTGCCACTGGCCACTCATTGTTGTGTGTGCTGGGGACAAGGGATCATTCTACTGTCCACTGACACCTTTAGGAATGTGTGGCTGTTCACCAAGTTTTACTAATACCCGGCTTTTTCCCACTTCTGGGCTCCACACTTCTGCCAAATATCAGCAAACCTGCTTAATACCAGGATCCCTATACACTGCCTTTCATCCAAAGGAACCAAAGTGTCCAAAAGTGAATTAAAGTTTTGCAATACTTGCTGGCGCACCTCCTGCAAGATCTGTTCTGCCGTAATTAAGGCAGCTTTTGTTAAATCAGGATTCTTCACCACCCCTCCAGCTGTGGGTGCCCACATAGTCCCACTAGGATTTTTGGCAAGATATCTCATTCGAAATTGTGAAGATTTTTTTTGCAAAACTCTCCCTTTCCTCCCCCACAACAGCCTATTTTGTGGAGTGTGCTGCTTCGTGCCACTCCTGGAACAGGAAAAAAGTGAAAATCTACCACCCTTGTTGCCTCATCTTTGGATGTGGCAACATATTGCCCTCTGAGCTTACTCAACCACACAATTATGCCTAAATTAAAAAAGGAGAGAGAGGGGGAGAGCAAAGAAAAGCAGGAATGCAGGGTGGGTGGGAATTGGCTTATAGGAAAGCAGCTGGCAAAGGGTACACAGGCAAGTGAGGATGGAACCTGCCTTGCCAAATCCCCACAGAGGGGAAAATGCCAACCCTGTTTCCATGACTAAGCAATTAACCTTAGATTACTGGAAATAAACACTGATTTGATAAAAAGCCAGGCGAATCGTTAGTGTGAAGGACAGTGGGATACAGATGGTGAAAGCTCAAACCAAAGCTGTTCAGTGTGGACTGTCAGTTTTACACAATCAGTGTCAGGGTCAGTCAGTAGCTGAATGTTGTTAGCCCGAATTCATGTGCCAGATGCTCTACAGAGGTGAATTTGGTAGCGCTTCTATTAAATTGGTGTAATTAGGCTGATTTCCACTGATATGTTCCTAGTGGCTCCCTGTACCTTTTATGTTTAAATACTGCTAGTTAATATTCTAATCACTTTCAAATGGATAGCAGTGAAACAGAAAGCAAAGGGAAATACAGATGTGGCAAAAAGGTGTAAATCAGTGGGCAGCCTGCACAGCAAGATCATAAAACAAAGCAAATTTATGCATGGTCAGGCACTGCCCAATACTATTTAGTTGCTTCATTTTGGAGTATGAGAGAATATATAAATTGAGATGAATGGGGGAAGGTAAAGCAGTGCCAAAGTTGCAGGTTAAATGCACTCCTTTCTCACTTCAAATCCCACTCCAAGCCTTGCTTCCCAGGAAATTCTGTTTTCAGTTTTATCAGAAAAAGTATGTTGGAAAGTGATCAGCTCACCTCAGGAGCTGGTCCCTGGGACAACTCTCTGCTTTTTCATGGGTGTACCCATGTTCTGATTCAGCCCAGGTGAAGGAAGCTCTGCAAGGGAGAGGTATTAGAGCTGGCTAAGCCATCCTCCTGGGTGAAAAATGGGTTATATCACTTGATGGAAGAGGAGGAGTTCCCTTCATTTTCTGGGACTAACCTGGTTGGTGAAGGAAGTGGAAAAAAAAAATGCAAGGGCATTTTTTCCCATGGAATTCCATAATAAATTGAGTCATTTATCCTGATCTATAAATGTGTTTATCAGGTGCCATGATAAAGAGTTTTTCCACATATAACCATTTTTGGTGAAGAACCTGACTTTCATTTTGAGCATAGAATTGAGTTCTGAAGCAAGTTCCACATACATTCTTTGTGTTTCATTTCAGGGAGAAATTACACTGAGAATACAGGCTTTTTGCGCTGGAAAACACATTTGTGTTCCCCTTCTGTGGGGGCTCTGTTTTACAATTCTCTTTGATTGTAGGGAAGTTGCTGCCCATATGTTGGTGACTGAGAAAAAATGCCATGCTGAGCAACTTATGCTAAATAATACTGCATCAAAACATCCACTGGTCTTTCTTCTTATTACCCTTGAAGCAGTACCTCATCCTGTTTCAACAGGAATAATCCTGCATGAACCTATTGAATAGCTTTGCTGCAGCTTAAAATGGCCTCTAAATCACCAGATTTAAATTTTCTTTGGCTTTAATTTATCTGGACTGCTCCAACTTACGTTCCTCTCCTCTTCAGAACTGAGGCTGACTAGAACTGGGGAGGAAAAAAGGTTACACCAGCTTAACAAAACATTATGGCACAAGATTCAGTTACATCAGATAGGAAATGAGAGATTATGATTTTTTTACTGGGACACAGCTATCTATAGGAAACAGATTCTAATTTGTTTCACTTGGAAAAAAATATGGGACTAGATCTTCTGAAGATACATACCAATATTTTTTCCTAAGAACTGTAGTCATACTTGCAAGTGATTAAACAAAAGTTCTGCTAGTATAATATTTGTATTGAATTTAAAGGTTTTAAACTTTTTGAAAGAAATTGGAAAAGTTCCACAGCTATCCTGTGGATGGGTAAAGTCTTATTTGGGATACAATAAAAATGTATTTTAAGTCCTTTTTAGTCAATCTTTTTGAATTGAATCACCATTGATTTTATGATAGCAATAACGATCAGTTTAAGATATGATGGTTTCTTTTAAGTCTTATTCTCTAGTATCATGATAGAAGGTGTGAGTTGTGCCAGCTCCACACTTTTTACATCTTTACTAACCAGGAGTGACTTCCCTGAAATATTTTAGAATGCATAAAACTTGAATTTTTTTTAGCACCCATTCAGAAGAAACTGGAGTATCAGATATTAAACTGGGCTTGTGTCTGAGTGTGTTATTTGCTGCTTTTTGCAGACTTTCTGTGCTTGCAATTTGCCAAAATGAATGGGTTAAGGTTGTTTTCCTTTCGAACATGTGGTGCTCCTGGATGTTTTTCACACCAGTGAGTTGAACAAATTTTTAAATATTTGACAACATGAAAGGAAGTTACACGGCTACAAAACTGCAAAAAGTGCTGAGTTAAGGCCTGTCTTTGAATTAAGCACGATGGAAATTTTGCTTTACCTGGAGATATGTCACTACTGTGGCTCCAAGATAGGAAATTTTATCATCCAAATACATAGCAAGAGCATGTAGAAAAAAGGAATAAAATTATAATGCAAATGAACCTCAGACCATGGGCTTTTCCAGACCCTAAAATCTGAATGTTGGTGAAGTCATATCACTGTAAGGAATTACATCTCCTTGTCCCCACAGACTTGTTGCCATGACTATGTTGTTATTTTCAGTCTTGGATATTTGTTCTTCTCCTAAAGTGCTGAAGAGCTGACTGTACAGAACCACAACCAAAGTCCATCCAGCCCAGTAATTTGATCCTGGCTAAGGCCCAAATGGTCTTACTAGAGGAATGGTATTTTCCTATAATCTTTTTCTGGTCTCTAACAGTTTCCACTTGAGGATAGCCCTAGACTGAAAGTGCATTATGTATCTTCTGTAATACTCAACAAATTTGCCTTGTGCAAACCAGTCCTACCTCTCTAATCCATGGTATTATCTTTTAGCATCTTCAGCATCCACTAATGTGGAGCTGTACGGGATAATCAAATATTTTGGCCCCTCATGCCACCCTTTGTTTGCTCTGACACTGCCCGTCACACCTATAGCTCTTTCTCTTACTCTGAAGAAGATTTGAGAAAATGTGTGTGGCACAGTTCTTGTGATAGAATAAGTGCAGATCAAATTTTCTGTTATTCCATAAATTCTCTGTATTCCACAAATTATCTGTATGGCCTTTATTCAGCCTAAAGTGAGAGGATCTTGAGAGAATCTTAAGAAATTCTTCAGCCATGAAGTGAGTGGGTATGGAGAATATGGAGTGTTGTGGATTAAATCCACCCAGGAACCCAGCACCATGCAGCCACTCGACAGTGAGATGGGAAAGAGAATTGGAAGGGTAAAAATGAAAAGTCTCCTGGGTTGAGAAAAAGACAGTTTAATAGGAAAAGCAAAAGCTGCACACACAAGCGAAACAAGACAAGGAATTTATTTCCTGTTCCCCACGGGCAGGCAAGTGTTCAGCCATGCCCAGGAAAGCCAGGCTGCATCACAGGTGGCTTGGGAAGACAAAGGCCATCACTCCAAATGTCACCCTCTTCCTTCTGCCCCAGCTCTGTGTGCTGAGCCCAATCCTGTATGGTCTGGAACATCCCTTGGGTCAGCTGGGGCCAGCTGTCCTGGCTGTCTCCCCTCCCAGGTCCTTGTGAGGAGTAGCAAAACCTTGTTGTGCAAACACTGAGCCTCCGTGACCAACATATCCCTGTGTTGTCAACACTGCTTACTGCACAGACCCAAAACATGGCCACACTCCTGACACTGTGAAGAAAATTAACTGTGTTCCAGAGAAAACGAACACATGGAGAATGTTTCTTCTGAGAGCTTTAAAGCAAAAGCAGGGAGGGGGTAAAAAGCACAAGTTTCAAAAACAGAAATTCTGACTTGATGAAAAGAATGGGTTTTTCACCAAGAAGTGATCAAACTCTGGAGCAGGAGCCAGAGGAAGTTATGGATCATTCATCCTTGGACTGGATCCTCAAGACTTATGTGGTCCTGGAACAACCTGAGCTGGCTGAGCAGAGACTAGAGCCTCCTGAGGTCCCTTTCAACTTCAATTGCTCTGTACAACAGTGATTCTCTAGTTTTTGATATCTCTGGGTCTCAGCCTATAAAATAAGGGCATTTCCCTGCCACTGCTGAGTGTTGTGAAGCAGTATCAAAATAGTAAGGGCTTCAAACCCTTGGCAATTAAGGCATGCTACTTTCACAGGTTCAGTGTTTAGTATTAACCAGAGTGCAGCTCTATGAGAAACAACTGCACAAAAAAATTTAACATGCTTGTAGAGGCTCTAAGGTTTGGGAGGGTTGATTGTTTGTTTTGTTTTGTTAATTTATTTAAGATTGCAACGAAACACTTGGAAAATCTGTGCTGTCACTTCACCCCATATATTCAGGGATAGAAATAAAATATATCATAAAATGGATATAAAATATGTATTCAACCCCAGAACAGCATTGTCGCTGTGGTGTCAGAGATAGGGATGTGACATTAACACATGGTGTTCATGCAGCAACAACCCCAGTTTATTGTCCAGCAGCTCCTTTTGTAGGGCTTTCAAATTTCCTGTGCTTACAAACATGTTTAGTCAAGGGTCTCAACTCTGCCTAGCTCACTGGCCATAGGATGTATCCGTGCTTCAAAGGCATTGGCTGAGGTCCTGTGTCTGGGTTTAAATCTCACCTATCATTATCATGTCCAGGGACTTGTTTACTTCAAGCTGGGCTGGTTGAGCTGGTATCTATTAAGCCAAATCCTCTGTGCAGCTATAGACCACCTATATCTGTCACACAGCATCATCTACTGATCTGTACCCAAGGGAGATTTAGCACCAGGTGATGCTGAAAACAGTGCTGCAATTGGATATTGCAGCAAATTAATTAATCTACAGATAATTTGCATAGTGCAATTAAGGCAACCCTCCTAAGGCAGTAGTAACCAACAACAGTGAAAGTGAAATAAATGATTTAGAAAACAGGCAGCAAACATAGCAACCTCTCTGAAGCCACTGGAGCATGTAAGAAGTAATCTCTCACAGACAAAGGTGATGTGGGACCTGTGGGAGTGAAGTACTGGACTATAAATTAGTCTCATAAACCTTGTAGTAAATTGCACTTGTTGTTTGTAGTGTTAAACTGTGGATTATTCTTTTTTTCCACAAATATGGAGAAATTCTTATTCAAATGTAACCCAACTTTTAAATGTGGAAGTCAGCTACCAGCTTAAATAGCTCTTTTGGTGAGACATAAGTTCTTATGTCCCTGTTGGACTTTAAATTTAACATGTGAAAACTGGGTCATCTGATTTGCCATGGTTCTTTTGGGGTGACTGCTCTTTCTAACCTAATGTTGTTTGAGGTTTTTTTCTATTTTCTTTAAATACCAACATAGAGCCAGTCCAGAATATTAGTATATTCAGTGCTACAGTTTGAATCCAAACTGTATTCACCATTTTAAGCAGGTGCTTGTCCATGCAGAAGTGTTGAAAGATTCACCTGAGACTCAGGACAAAAAGTGTGTTTTTACAAAATAAATAGGATTGACACCTGAAATGCAGGCTTTTTGCTAGTTCTCTACCACCTTCTTAGTTTCATTTGCTTCCCAGGGCTGATAATATGCTTCAGCCTGTGTCACCTTTCTGGTTTGCAACAGGAGTCCTCCACACTCCTCCATGGTTTAGCATCTGGGACTGAGGAGAGACAAAAGATTTGGATGAAACAAAGAGAAAATTCAAATTCACTGAGAATCCAAGTGCCTTATTTCTTATGAAAATCATTTGGGAAAGCCCCCATTAAATTTCCCATGACAAAATTCTCTCTGCAATCAGTGTAGGCTTCCTAAGTGAACCAAATCATTGAAAATGAGAAATATATTTTGGATCACTACCTTAATTTCAAGAAATTTATTAGCCAAAGACCCTAATTTCTACATTTGGCCCATAGAAAGTTATCTCTATTATTTTTCAGTTCTCTTGAGAGTGACACAGAGGATTATTTTTCCTTTTTGAGACAAATTTCCAGAAACTTAAAAATGCCCAGCCGCCAGAAATCTAGAAGATGCTAAGCTACATGAAAAGTTCAGACAACTAGGAGACAAACTGAGAAAAGAAAAAAAAAAGAAAAAAAAAGAAAACCAAGCTCCTTATGTGCAGCAAACTTAGTCAATTTTTTCCAAACTCAGAGAAAAAACTGAGGGCCAAAGTATGGTAGAAGTCGATACTAAGCCAGAACTTTCTTGTGTTTCTCTTTTCATTTTCCTGACATTTTAGTGGTGAAATCTTTGGAAGTCGTTGGTTCAAATCTCCTGGCTCTACAGTTTATCTTTTTGTTTACTCACTAAATCAGGTAGAAGTTTTTGCCAAAAACCAAATGTTTCACAGTAACCATTCAGTTTTGGACAGATTTATTTTTTCCAAGGAAAAAATTTAAATTCCATTAATTTAGGCACTTTTTTCCTGGTTCTTTTCAGCAAACTAATAGAAGTAAAACTTTAATTAATTTGGGGTTTTTTTTTGATTTGCTCTGGTTCTGATCCCTTCCATGAAACAACAGACAGCTTCTATAAAAGCAATTGTGTACCTCAAGAAAGGTTTTATGATGTTCCATTCCAGTGGCACTGCCTTACTGGGGAGACTTTATATAATTATGTAGTTTTTTTCAGTATGTGTGTTTTCAGCTCCTGAAAGAAGGTAAGTTATTTACCTCCCAGTGTGTTTTGGCAATTTGAACTACAACTTACATAGGGAAAATGCTGCTTATTCCAACTGGTGTCAAGTCACCATAACTCCCAAAGGTGTTACTAACCCTGTAATATCTTTGCTTCATGAAAACCTTTTGCTCAGTTCTTGCATCACAGGCTCCTGTTGCAAAGCAGGATTAAGAGGTAACTGTTCAGAAATTCCTCAGGCACCCCCAGGGTAAAGACAGACACTTATCTTCCCCTGCAGCAGGGGTTTGGAGGCCTGGAAATATGGACATCTCCAGAATTTTTAGTACTTACTTTTCAAATCTCTAATTAAAAAAAAAAAAAAATTAAAAAAAAAATTAAAATAACCAGAATTTCCACTGAAGTTTTGGACCCTAAATAACCTCTGTGGCTCTTTCTTATTCACCCTGGCATTTGGCTGTCAACTTTAATTCCTCCACTGATCTTCCTTCTTTTATGAATAGAGGAGCACAATTTAAGCTCTTGTGCTTTTAACTGAACAAGTAAACATAATGTCCAACTCAATTAACTGAGTTACCAAAGTGCCTTCCTGGTCAAAGACTAAATTAAGATGGGAGAAAGTAAAGAAAACATTCAGTGTGGTCTCATCAGATTTATCTGAATAACAGGTTAAGAGAAGGACAAATTTATAATTAGATGCATTTTTGTTTCACACACACCTTGCTGGCTCCATAAATTTACATCTTGCTTTCATTAAAAATAGATGCAGCTGTCAGAGCACCAGAACACACCCTGCACATTCCATACCTGCCCTGAACATAACAGAACAGAACACTTATGTAGGATTGCAGTTTTCTTGTCCATCTAAACTTCTATTCCACACGCACAAGCTACAGTTATTAAAAAAGTAGAAGCAATGTATTCCCTCCTGCCATTTTCAGGAATTAGGTTTGACATCAGTTATCTCTGCAGGGAACTGGGCAAATAAAACTGAGTTACATGGGGACCAAAGCACCAGGTTTTTATTCACTGATAAAAGGTAGGACAAACCTCTGGACCAGAAAACGTGTGTCACAGGTTAATTAATTTTGGCAGAAATCAAGCCTTACTATTCTGATTGAAGTTTTTCGTTTCACTTCACACTCTAGTCTCAAGGACACATTCAAAGCACAGGAGGAACAAGACTGCCAAAACCTGCTGCTTAGTGCTGCTTGACTGGGGATTCAGGTCTTGTTGGTTTGACATGGAGTGTAACACATTTTATTCAAAATTATTTATTATTTCTGCCACAAAATTATAAGTAGTAGAAAGCTGCATACTCATGTACAGCTTATCCAACCATCAGGAGATGTACACACTGGCAGGGGCAATGCTTCTATATTCTGCTCTGCTACATTAATTCTCACTGTGTTTATTTCCCCCTTTTCACCTCAAGTCTTCATTGACTGTACTCTCATTGACCTCCATGCTCACTGTCTAAAATCATAATATGAAAAATGCATGGTGGTGGCATCCAAATATTTAAGCATGAGTTTAATTTTAGGAAGTAGTGGTGCTGCTCTTTCTGAGAGCTAAACCTGTTTAGAATTGAAAACCATTAAGAATTAATATGAACCTTCAAAATAAAATGGTGCAGTAGAAAAAGAGCTGAATATCTTTTCTTTTAAACTATGCTAAGTTCTGCCAGGCACAAGGAGAAAAAAAAAGAGAGTGGGGTGTAATTTTATATATTTTAGTAGTAGAACAAGCTGCACAGGTAATCTGTTTATACTGATTGAACAGGTAGAAGGGCAACTCTCTGTGGGGGTCTTCTCTCTTCTTAAAAAAAATGCAGGAACATAAAAAAGTACTGAAAACACTTGGGGAAAGTCAATTGGTAGAAAAGATTTGTGCCCCGTAGACAATTTTTTTTTTGCAATTCTACCTCCAGTTACTAAAAAAGGGCAACAGAACTTCCCCACTTTTGAAGACAGAGACAAAAGACTAGGAGGTTTTCAGATTATGCAGTTTCAGTGTCCATGAGGGTTCTAAAGTTTGTATCAGCTGTGCCAAACTGAGTGTGGTTCTTCTCTCTGACACTGCTTGGGCAAAAAGTGGGCTGAGATTTATTGCTGACTTTGGGTCAGTGGTTTTATATTTCCATGCCCGGAGAGTCATCCCACCAATTTTTCCTGCAGTTCTGTGTAATTCCTAAAGAGTGTTCTGTGGATCAAGACATGTTTCTTCCAACGTGTGTCTAAAAGGCCCTAATAGAATTGGGATCTGAATTTAAATTAAATTTTTGAGTGGGGATTTAAATTCATCCCAAATTAGTTGTTATTGATTCATGCATTTTTGCCCTTTGTTGTTGTTGTTGTTGATTATGATGATGATGATAATGGGGTAGGTTTTTTTGCTTTATTCGTGTGGCACATTCCTATTGGATATGAGAACTTACTGCCTCTGACATGCCCAGAATGTCTTCTATAAAATTCCCTCAAACTGCTTCTTTCAGTCCTCCCTTCTGAACATGGAATGTGGAAAAGAAGCCTCACTCTGTGCCTTGGGAAAGGACAAGGGCAAAAGTTCATCAACTGAAGAGAAAAAAGGAAAGAAAGAAAGGCAAAAAATAAGAAAAAACTCCAAACAAACCACCTTGTATTTCTTTGACTCCAAATGCCCAATGGAGATTGTGTGAGATCAAAAATATTTCTGATATTTAGTCAAATTGTACAACAGGATTACCTAAAAATGCTTTATCATTTATAAAGGGCTCCTTACATCTCCTGGAGAAACTGTAAGGAAAAAGCGGTTAGTAGGTTTTCCCGAAATTTCAGCACTGTCAAATAAAAGAATCTTTGCATTTTCCATGAATGTTGGATGTGCCAGGGTTTGAACTTTTCTTGTGAGTGTGTGCAAAGTCAACAAATGGCGTGGAATCAAAAAAGATAAAGTGAGCCAGAACTTCAGCTCGGGTAAATCATCGTCTTAAATTTCTATGGGCTGGATCTTAGAGATCTAATGCCAAAATGATAGTTAAACAAGGCACATATTATTGAGTGAAAATTTCTGTTGTTTTTAATGAGAGTAAACTCTGACAGGCATCTGAAAGCTCCCATTTTTTTCCTAAATTGAAAAATATACCGAAGTGTATACTAGAAAATCACAATCTGAGGAGACTTTCTTTTTTTATATGTATATATTTTTTTTGTGGACAGTTAGGGAGGAAGAGGTGTGTGGGTTACAAAATTCAGCATATAATTTCTTTACTACATTTTATAAATGGATATTACTTAATTTTATAAATGGAGATACAAAGAACGTTCGAATTCTCAAACTTATGGTAGAAAAAACTCTTGCCAAGTTTCCTGCATCTCAGTCCTCTCTGAGGAGCTTAAACTACTTTGTTATATTTTAGGAGTAAAAGTAATAGTCTGGTTAGTTTGTTTTGCAATGGAAGTGGATTTTCCTGTAAAAATTCTAGACAATAAAGGGTGTGCCAAAATCACAGCTGATATCAAAGTTGGACAAATTTTGCAGCTGCAGCAAGAGGAAGAAAAAAGAATCTGTCAGGACTGTTTTCAACCCATTCAGTTTTCACTAATTTGTGCAAATATGTTTGTAGACACAGGAACTGAATCTTTTGTCAGCTCCCAGAATCATATAGGCCATGTATAAACAGTAACAGCCTTTCTTTGCAGGGTGTTGGATGTTCCTACCCTGTCTCTCCAAATGATTAAGGATTTTGAAAAAACTACAAGAGTGTTTTCCCTCATCAGCCCCTAAAATAATTTTGGGCAAAAACTAATATGCCACTTTATATATTTAGTATTTATGTTACTTGTTATCCTCATGACTCTGCAATCTGACTTGACAACAGCAAGTGCTTTTACCCATTAGATTTACAGTTTACTACCCAGAGAAAATTCTCAGTCATGAATGCTTGTGTTTTAGAACTCTTGGTTTAGCAGCAGAAAGTGGAGAACACAAAATAGACCATTTATGCATCTATTTAAAACAACTGTGCATCCAGTTTTGGAAAGGTCAGTGCAACCACTCTGTGCTAAATGAATTATACTAGAAAGTACACTGCCTTCATTGAGCAGTAACTCATCAGAATTTGTGTTAAATATCAAGAATTAATACACTTATATACACATACAAATATTCTGCCTATGCAAAGCCTAAATGGTGAAGGAAGAAATAAAAAGGAGCTGTTAGTGGACTTAAATATATTGAGGAAAGCTGAAAATGGCCATGTGTTTTGGAAATATATATCCACAGCTTGAAAACACCCCCTGACCATTTACATTTACAGAGTTCAGTTTAATTTTTTGCAAAAGTACATAAATGCTTGTTTAGCTCAGTCACATACAGACATGGCCAAGCTCTAAAAGCACCATGACTCAAAGTATGTAAATTAGACCTGGATATGCCTTGTTGTTGCTGTTGTTATCTTTTTTTTCTTTAAAGGGCTTTGTTGAGGTTTGTTTGGTTTTGATTTGGGTTTTTTTTTTCCTTCTAAATTGAATTACTATAATTGGAGGTATTTTGAGCTGGGTATGTCTGCCACTCAATACCTTTGTGAAATTTAAGTGTATTTGTTTCTCTTGCTCCTTCCTTCTTTGAGGATCAGTCTGGATTGCATCTATGCCCCAGAGTCTCACATTTCACACCTCATGTCTGCTGAGGGGGATACTGAGTGCCTCACTGGAAATAGAGAGTGTAACATTTCCATCCGTGCTGCATGCGTAACTCTCACTGCATTTCCAGTCAGCTCTTTGGTCCCAGTAACGTACCTAAGAGTTTTCCTGGGAGAAAAGATGTGGAGCACAACAGCTGATGTGCCCCAAATCTGCTTAAATTTCACCTAAACTTGTATTTTTACTGTAGCTCCACCTAGACACTTCAGTCCTGCCTTGCTGGCAGCTTGACAGACACCTTCAGCTGAAAGACATTGCTTCAAAATAGGTAATTCATAGAATGAGAGGCAGCAACCTTCTTGACTAAAGAGGTTACTCTGAATCACTTGTGGTTTTTGAGAGGCCTTTTAATGGCTGTTTATACCACTTATAAGCACAAAGAAATGGACTTGGCATGCCATGATCTGTAAACACCCAGCCTGTTACATGCAAAATAAAAGGGACCCACTAGCTCAGTGAGAAGAGAGTGGTGACCTCTGGAAGATACCAGGAGGACACCACCTAGAAAGCAGCTGAGAGAGTTGATGTTACAAAACAGAATATGACATTTCTAGTGTATCCATCCATTTTTTCAGTCCCTCAACTCACTCTGAGGATGCAGAGGGTCTCTCAGTGCTGGAGTTTGAGTGGCTGTGGTTGTCAGGGAGTACAACCTCATGTCCTCAGTGTTCACCCATTCTAGTGGTCATTTTTTTCTACAGACCTGAGAGCAGGGAACCCCTCAGATTGGTTACACAGCCCATGAGGAGTTTCTTTGGAGGTTGTGAGAATACAGAAACACATCAAAACAGAAACACTTTGCAGAAAGTACTTTTTTTTTTATACTCTTTAGTAATTCATGAGAAAGGGCAAAAATTTGGGAAGATTAAATAAAAACTCAATGATAAAACTCTTTCTCTACTTCCTCCTAGCCCATTTTCACTTCTTTCAGCATTCCTGGGCTACTCTTCCTGCACTTCAGAAAAATGACCTTTCTGCCTCCTTTATCTTTTTCACAATGTAGGCAGATAAAGAAAGGAAAATTAGGTATGTCCCTGCTCATTTATACTGCATGGTCAGCCTCCTTCAGTTTATCAAGTACAGTTATCAGAAGTTTTTGGCGCAAAATACTGCTAATGTATATAAAGCCCAAAAGCTTAGAAATTAAATCAACTTTTTTTTTCTTATTTCTCAGTAGATTTGTCTAACATCCAGGTACCTTTAGGAAATGCACAGAATCTCTATGATGATATGTTTTTTCTTATCCCTCATGATTTTGGGCATGTCTATCATATTCATTGTGCTTTACCACTTTTTTTCAAAGTTTCAAAGAGTCATATATCACTGCTTTTATGAAAGCTTTTTTTACTTTTTTATTTGACTAGCCTCATCTCTATTTGGTTTTTGTTTGTTTGTTTGTTTTCTTTCTAGTTCTTCCATGGTATAGTAAATGATGACCATTTTAGGACAGAGGTTGTTTTATATTATTATTTTATGTGGTGTCTTTGGGCTTTTATGTGATTACCATAACACAGGTGCAGGGCAGTGCAGCACTGCTGTGATATCAAAATCAGGGAGGGATGTGAAGGTGTAGCTGATACCTCTAGTAGTGCTCTGTGGTGGAGTTTCCACACTCACTCATAAATTAAAAGAAATTAAATACTTGATACTGAAAGTGATGGCCAAGGACTGAAGCAGTGCTGTGGTGTGCAAGGAGAATTTTTTTACTCACAATTATTAAAAAAGCACTCCTCAAATACTGTTTGTCCTGACTAACCAGCATATTGTTTTATCTGCCAATGAGCTGACTTCCCTGTTATTCCAAGAGATAATACAATTTTCCAGATGCTTGTACTGCTCATTTTTCTAGAGGAAGAGCTGCTGTAGTAGAACCTAGGCCAGGAGCAAGCCATGGACTTTGGCTCCTTGCAGGAGGCAAACCGCAGAGATTTCTCCAGGTGACTCCACCTCATTCTCTGGCCATTGGTGACTGAGCAAGTGCTTTTTTCTGGGGAAGCCATGCCAGCTCCAGCTGAAAATATCACATTGATGGAGTGCTTAAAGTGCCCTGCCATCATCATCATTATCATCATCATCATTATTATCATCATCTCCTCTGGTTGGGTTTCCTTATTTGCAGAATTGTGTGTCCTGCTTTAGATCAAGTTGTTTCAGCTGCCAGTTCCACCTACTCAGCTGCACTTGGCAAAGTTGGCTCATGGGGTCAGGGAATTCCCTGTGGCATGCAGGAACCAAAGTGTTGATCTCCTTAATGGGGTGGTGCATTCATTGCTGTTCTATGTTTTCCAGTGCTAACATATGTCTAACATTTAATTCCTATTATTCACAGGCATGTGTATATCTATAGCAAACTGAAGAGAAAAATATGGATCTGTTACAAAATGCTGAAGTCACAACTTTTTTTCTTTGCTTCAAATATCACCTGGAAAGGTAACCCAGCTTGTCCAAAACCCACTATTAAAACAAATTTTTGCAAGAAACCTGACCCTAAACTCTTATGTTACCAACACCTTCATATTCTCCCTTTTGCTCTCCTGGGTCTGCTTTTGGCTTAATCTACTTTTTGCTCTCACTGTCTGAGCTGCAGCTGACCTGACTCTGTTTTAGCCATGCAGGACATCCTAATATATTCAAGGCTGGAATTTCTACTGGGAATGGCATAAAATTGGAGGCTTTGCTGAGGTCAAGGACAATGGAGCCATAAGTATTCATAAAAACTTCAAATTGAAAATATGTAGCTGAGGGAAGTGGGAGCAGATTTATTTGTTTTTACTGTTACCAATTTTATCTGGGACAATAACAGTTCATAGAAGTTGAGCAAAGAATATGTTAAACTTCAGAGGGGATCAGAAATATTTTTGTGTTTTGTTGGCATCAATAGGACCCAAGTTAGAACCAAGTTTGAAATTTCTTGTAATGCTGATATACTTATCGGCACTGAAAAGCAGTGAAGGGATTTTTTTTTCCTTAAAAAAAGTAACAAAGCTGAGAATTTCGCTGTCTTCAAGGAAGAAGCAGAACATGAATGTTGATGTGACATAATGAAACATAAAGTTTTGGCAGCTCCAGGATTTGTTGGATTTGTTGTTTCACCCAAATCTTGGGTTTGTTATTTCACCCAAATCTGCAATTTACCCACACTCTTGACCCCTCAGCCACAGGAGAGTATTTCCTTTGTTTGGTACCTCCCATTACTTTAAATTAAGACCTCAAAAGTCCACAATTTTTGGTGAGTATGTTTTCCCTCTGCTCACTGTCAACACTGTGGAATGCCACATTCACACAGCTGGGGTTTCGTACTTGCTATTAATTGCTGTAACGATTTAGAAGGATAAGAGACTACAACAAGGGTGTGAATATCCCTCAATGTATGCCTTAATATTACATGAAACCCCTGTGTGCTCACCACTTCAAAGGTTTTAACAAACAACAAAGGAAATAAAAAGGAGTAACTGCACCAGCTCAGACCATCAAGTAACTCCCTGTACTTTGGGACAAAAAAGATCATTTGTAGGTGGTTCTTTTCCTTGAATGTTGTCTGAGTAAACTTGATGCTTGTCTTGGTGCTAGAAAGTAGAAAGTGGGTAATTCAGGGAAGGATGAATCAATAACTCTTCGTTTCATTGTCATGTTCTCAGCCTCTGCTGTCTTCAGGGGGAGCTTTGACTGAAATGTTTAAACATTTGTTACAGGACAGTAGGAACCACTAGTGATATGAATTTTTAGTAATGTAGTGTGAGTTTGTTTGCATGTTTGTTGGTTTGTTTCGTTTTATTTATTTCAAGATGAGAAGCCTACAGCCGTGACCCCAAGTCTTGAAGTCAAATGCCCTCTTCTGGCCAAGAACCAATTTTCTTAATGTTTAAAATTAGGTGCTTAATATGAAAGTTTGTTCTAAACAAAACTCCAGTTTAACTGCAAAGCTTTTTCGTTGATGATGTTGTGAAGCAGGTCAGATTGCTGGACTAAGCTATTCCTGTTTGATAGATGGTTGTTTTCTGCCAAAACTTCATGCTGTGAGCCTCAGAGGAAAGAAAGGTGGAAAATTAGTAAGTAAGGAAAGAAAGAAGAGTATGGTTGTCACTTTTGTGACAATGTATTTTAATCTACACACTAAAATCAGGGACAAAGAAGTATGCAAAACTTCTGCATGAATGCATCCTGAAAGCCTCACAGCTATGATAGAAGTGAAAATTACAGGACATGCCCAAGGTCATAACAGAAAAAAAAAAAAACAAAACACCAAAACAAAACAAAAAACCAGTGATAAGGTCAGGATTTCAACCCAAATTTAATGTTTTCATAGCCTGTGACAAACAAAACCATTTCAGACTCTAAGGCACCTGCATTCGGTCAGGGAGAGGAAGGGAGAGTGGAAACATGCTAACTCATGGGAGCTATAAATACATGAGGACATTCTCCTTCATGGGACATGACTGCCTTCTAACACATGGCCACAACTTGTCACCTGTCTTTTATCCTTCTTCCTTGGCACAATCTTGGCTTGCAGCCGCCTTAAGTGTCAGAAGGGTGAATTTGTCACTCCAGAACATCATGTGGAAAGCAAATAGGAGAATTCTTCCACTTACTTAGCTGGTGTGTGCTCTGTTTAAAGAATGCATGCTTTTAAGAAATTCATAAAGTTATGAAAATAAAGGGCTTGAGGATGAGCACTGAGTTTCCAGCTGAAACTTGGTTTTCACAGCTTATCATGAAAGTGATTAATTGACTTCTACATTCTTTCTGGGATTGGAAGAAACAGTGTGCTGGGAGGTGAAGAGCAGACTTAAACACTCCAGAGTTATGGGTTTAGTGTAAGCTGAAAAGGCCACAGACATCAAGAATTGTGGCAGCTCATCAAACACACTTTTCAGCCTCTTTGAGGTAAAGCTGAAGCTCAGTTTCCATGGAAGTCCCTTCTCTGGATAGGGAAGGGTGCAAGGATTGACCAACAAATTGTCTTGTACTTCCCCAATACTCCTGAGAGAGAGGCATGGGAAGATCCTATTCTTTGTGTGCTGAACAAGCAGCCATGTGAAAAATTCCTGGACTGGAACAGGGGCTTCCTTACCAAGTCCGTACTTAAATGTCTTATTTTTCACATGGATTAAATCTGTTCGTTAGTTGTGAGTTCTAAAAGCAGGAATGTGGCAGCTTGGGGTTTTTTTCGGGTGGCAAAAGCCAGTCTCAGAGTAAATGGCAAGATTGTTTCCATGGAAAGAACAGGAATGTAATAGAAGATATTTATATATAAGGTAGGATGTACAGGATGCCAAGGTGCAGTGCTTTTCCCGGGGCTTTTGCCCACTCTTTTAGGCTAGCTCTGGCACTGGTGTTGCAGAAAGGTACGGTCCTGTATTCTGGAATAAAGTTCCCATCCGGTGGGTCCTTGTCTCAACAGCAGCATGAACAATGCAAGAAATAAAGGGGTGAGACTCTGGTGGGGAACTTCAACTGGGTTTTATTAAATTCACACGACTTCCTTCCACCCAGGAGTCAGCCCATCAAAGCCCACTGAACTCCCAGGTTTTCACCTTAAATATCGGGGTGGGGGAGAAGGGAGGATACAGCTTGGAACCAATCCAGAATAGGAAGGGAGTGACCCTGAACCCAAGGGACAACTCATAAAAAAAATCGAGGAACAAAGGGGAAGGGGAACCTAGACCACTCTAATCGTTCAAAGTCCTTGCCAGAATTTTCTAGACCTCAGGGTGAGGCCTCGAAGTGACAGACAGGACTGAGGTGTCACATAAATGATGACTGATTAATAACGATAACTGGGGTAAACCATAATGGGGTAAAACATGGGGTACATGGGAAAAAAAACATTGTAAAACAGTATAAAACAAACAGATGCACGCAGAAAACAGGTAAACCCCCAAAACACACCACCACACAGGACGGCGAAGAAGGGAGGTGCTTAAAAGCAGTATTTACATTCTTTTTTTCTTTCAGCAGAAGCCTATTAGAGTGATACAGAGAGAGGGAGCAAAGTTTGCATGGTACTGTGAAATCATGCATTTCTTCTCAGTGAGAAAATTCCCAGCCCTGCTTCTGCCACTGGACCCTACATTCAGACTTCTACAGCTCTGGGATTGCTATAGTCCCCTCTAAAAGAGTGGGGTCTGTTCTTGTTGACATCCTCCAAAATACAGGTAAACTCTTCAGATCAGGTTCCACAGTCACAGCCTCAGCATGGGCCTAGAACACATATTTTTCTCTGCTGCCTTTTGTGTTCATTTTTTCATTCCTCTTAAGCCTACCTGCATTCTCCCTCCAAAGGACCTCAGACTGGCTTTAAGCCTTGCTGTGAACACCTGATTTATCCATTCTTTAGCTAAAGGTTTTTTCCTTTCTCTGCCATGGAGAAAAAACCTGGAAAAGCAGCTTTTCCACAGTCTAAATGAAGGCTGTTGCTGCTCTCTGAGTTGGCAGAGCCAACCACCTGACCACATGAACTGGATTTCTCACTCAGCAAAGCTTTCTCTGATACATCACTGAGCCCAAATTCAGAGTAGTAAACATTACTCTGAATCCAACATGAAAGAAGGCGAGATCATTTTGATGACTGCTCTTGATCACAGTCAAAAAGAGGATTAAACTTTGTATGGAAAGGAACACAAGCATGCTCCAAGTGCAGCAGTCTGTGTGGAAGGGGATTTTCAGAGGAGATGGAAAGGAAAAAATGTTCATGGATGTGGCTCTTTGACCTAGAATCTTCTTGGAGAAAAAGGGGCAGATGCAACTGGGTTTACAAGAAGGAATCCTTAAAACATGAGTGATTTCACTTAAATTCTGCTACTCAGTATCTTTTGATGGCCGGAATTCTTATCAGGTGTGTTGGTGCTGTCATATAAGTGTACACCTGTCATCTCCTCATTTTGGAGAAGCCACAGAAGTAATTAGTGAGGTTAGACACAAAATGCCATCCAGGCCACTCTGACATCCCCCAGCCCTGCCTGATGAAGATTATTGGCCCCTCTACAGAGGCTGAGGTGCTAGAAACCTTCTTAACACCTTAGTCTTACTCTTCTCTGTGTGTAAGTATGCAAACATACTTATCTGTATTATACAAAAATTACCATTTCTGACAGATCCTGCAAAGCCTTAATTTAATCTACAATGGGTTAAATGCCCACTGTGTGGCATTTTACAGCTCAGAAACAGACAGTTAGGCAGCCTGTGCTGCAGGCATGTAACAGGTACGAGCCGGTATCTCCGAGGCAGTGAGAGCACTTTAGGCTTCTGGAGCAAAGCCAGGCTTTAGTCATTCTTTCCCAAGGCTAATCCTGTGGAGTGCTTGTCCTCGTGCTGGTTTAATTTATCTGAGCATAATAGTTCATATTATCTCTCCTTAAGAGTGGGCAAGAGAGAGGATGAGGCACTGAGAGCAAACCAAAGAGAGGAACCCGAGCAAAATTAAAACCTTGGCAGAAGGATTTATCTCCAATCTGCAGATTAACCCCTCCATTTTCTCTTCAAAAATGTCAGACTGCTGCCTCCCTCTTTGTTTGGGTTGTTGATTAAGAGCTTCAGCCACTGGTGGGAAAGTCAGATCCCTCTGAGACATTTGTGATCTGGAGAGGAACAACCTGTGCAAGCAGGGGCCACAGCTCCCTGCATCAGAGCAGAGTGGGGCTCCCTCCACACAAAGCAAAGAACCATCCCATGTACTGTTTTCTAAAAGAGGGTTTGGGTTTTTTTATAAAAGTCCTGTTTTATTGTGATGTGAGATGCACTCTAGTCTTCCAGTATAGATTATTTCTAGGGATATGTCTTCGAAGGTGATCCTGAGACACAATAAATAATATGCAATTATTAGTGAGACATGAACCACAAGGCTTTTACTGAATGAGGTACTGAGGTAGAATCCTGGAATAGCTGTGAAGGAACCATAGTTCTGCAGTTATCCTTATGTGTTAGCATCTTTTAAAATAATCAACAATAATTGTAAAAATTTTACAGTAACCAAATATGCTGATCAGTGACAGTATGTAATATGGGATAATTTAATCATGTTTACACAGACTATTTCATTATAATATGAAGTGTTCAATTCTATAACTGTAATCATTGCTGGAAATTCACTTACAGCTTGTTTGGCTGCTCCTGTGAAAGACAAGATTGTTTCTAAATACAAGTGAAAATAGGAGACAGAGTCTTCTCCTGCTTCCTACAGTACTGGCACTGCCTCTCACAGGGCTTTGAAGAAGTTATTCCATGAGAAAACCAACTCAGTGAGTTGCAACAGTTCCAAAACCTAAAGAATATTGCAGAAGGATGTTCACACAATAAAAGAAAAACAAAAATTTACACATTTGGAGAGCTTGGTTTTTATCTTGGAATAGTCAATTTATTGAGATTTTATTTTTGTGACACTATATGGACCCATGTGAATGTAGGAGCACTAGGAATGGCCCAGACACGTCCAAGCATCACTTGTGCCACTGGCATCATGCCTAGGGACTCATAATAAAAATATTCAAAATGTACAAACCACGTTGTGGGCGTCATGCACATCAAACAGCATGTCTGGCACCAGAATGCTCCCCCTGACTCTCTCACAGAAATAGGCTGCTACAGTCAAAACAGGATGATGTGCCTGACTGACATCCTAAAAACCTGGATGATTTCTCCTGTGTCTTCAGCATAAAAAAAGCAGTTACAGCCTCTTAAATCTCTGACAATCACATATTTGTGAGAATTTATCTTAATATGAGATTTTTAAAAACATGGAAGCAATGAATAAATAGGCAGTGAAAACACAATTAAGGGGAAAAAATCCCCAAAACAACAACAATCAAACGTTATTTAAACAAATATTGGAATAGCTTACAGGGAAGTAAAGCTCATGAAAATGCACAGATATTTTTTTATGGAAGGCTGGAGAACTTTTGTTCAGGAAAACTGTCCAGTGTCTCACGTGGAGCATTTGTGATAGTCCCTTTAAAACTTTGAATTAAAAACTTTGACAATCCTCATTCTTTCTTTTTTTTTCTAGTATACACGTGCAAAGATGACAAATTCGTAATTTAGAAACAGTACTTTTTTATAAAAATGTTCCATATTTAATTTTATTTTTCTGTTTTTTCAGTGTATTCGCATCAAAATTGTCTCTGTTTAATCAAGGGAGATATATGAAAATCACTTCCCTAGTCACAGTGACCCACAGAGATAAAGAAGTACATATTGAGTGTGTGTCTGAGGGATTTTATGTACAAATATGCTTGAATACATGAATTAAAAAAAAAAAAAGGCAAAAAATCATGCTTATCAACATAATGTGTTTGCCTGAGGCCCTAACTTCTGCTGCTTCTCCTGTTAATGTTTTCCTATTTCTGTAAATGCAACATGAGCATCTGCAGAGTGCAGAACACAAAGAGAAGCCAGCCAGAGTCAGATCCTGGAGTACATCAAGGCAGGGATCTGCGGAGTGGAAATGGAGTCTGCTTTGAAAACAGCACTGGCCAACATCCTCTGCCTCCCACACAGGGCAGACCCACACAATGTGCTTTAGTGCCAGGACTGTGGGGTGCACTGAGGAAAGCAGGAGGGGTACCTGTCCTCTATTTTCACCTGTACTTACAGAAGACCTTGTCTTTCACAAGAACAGCCAGACAAATACTATAAATGAACTTCCAGCAACGATTTACAGTGATATCACTGGAAAAAAAAGGGTAAGACAGCAGTTTTTTTCCCAGTTTCTGCAGATTTCCCAGCTAACTGCACAGCTCAGCTTATGAGCAAGAGCACAGACCTGAAGTGGCTCAGCATGGAGTTCCTGGCCCTGTGAATTTCCTGTGACACTCCTCTGGGAGTGTTTGCATGAGCCCATCTCTAACAATGCCCCACACTTGGGCCATATCCCTCCTCTGGGAAATACGTGTGCTGCAGAATCTGCTGCTGGGCCAAAAACAAAGTCAAGGCTGAGAGGAAAACCTTTTCCAGTGGTGTCCAGTGAAACATCTGCCTTGTTTTGGGATAAGAAAAATCTTAGTACCTGTAACACTCCTCATTTATCTCCTACAAGGAAGTGTTGATAAAAGGGACCTGAATTTTATCCCATGCACCTGTGAATTAACCCATACTCCCATACATAAATTCTTGAATTTTACAAAAAATACACGTTTTAGGGGTTTTTCCTCTGCAGCATGAGCAGGCAATTTGTGACAGCAATAGGCCGGTGGTTTTAAATGTACTTGGAAATGTGTAATTTCCCCAGTGTACCTGTCATGTATGAAACTGCTCAATGTACAAGCTGTAGAAGGGCCATAACCCAATCACCTGACAGATAATGCAGTTAAAATGGATCATATTTTAAAGTCTTTTAGTTTAGTTTAGTTCCTGGAGTCAGAGATAAACTTCCACCTTCATCTCAAGCTGCTTAAAAACCATTGGTTTTCCCACTTGCTCTTGGACATAAAAAATATTCCTTTAATTCAAAACTGAATGCATACTGTAGGTGGTCAAATAAGGGCACAAGCTTCTTTTCCTTCTGGTTTGTATTTTCTACCATTTTCCAGTAGGACAGAGAGAAAATAAAGAAATAAATTATGAGACACATCAACTAAATAACGCAAAAGGCAGGACTGTCACTCTGTTTAACACGTAGGTGCCTTTGCCTCCCCTCACCACACCCCAGCATGCTCAGGGGACAGCCAAGGACTCTCCTAAGAGGCATTACCACCCCAGTTCAATGGTTCCTCTTTGCACCTACAGGCTGCAAGCATTTGGGTTTGCTTTTATGACAGCCTGTGTGCCACCTGCAAAAAAAAATACCCCTCCCAAAAGTGTCTCCAGCAGGCAGAGCTAAGAAATGTGACAGTGGGAGCTGACAGGGAGACACTGCCTCCTGGGAATTCAAAACCACATAACCCCAGCAGCTTTCAGAGCACTTTTGGATGCCACACAACTTTGAAGAAAGCCTGACCTAATGAGATTTTCACTGTGGTTTGTGTGATACACAAAGCTGAGAGAAACTGCAGGGGCTGTGAAGGTCCAGAGTGGTTGTCAGGAATTCCTGACATTGGAAGCATCTCTGTCCTCTCTTAGTTTAAGCTCAGGAGATGTCCCATCTGTGTGACAACTGGCTTTGTCCACTGCCTGGAGAATGTTTCAACCTTATGACAACTTTCCCTGCCAAAACCTACAGGCAGTGCCTATTTTCTATAGAAAAAAAATTAAAAACAATGCTATAAAATAGTGCCAAGACTGGACCTGGCTTTCACCCAGGCAGGAATGAGGAGGAAGGCAGGCAGAATGAGTTCAGGTCTGTCAGCACCTGCTCAAGGAGATGTGACCATGCCAACATCCAGCCAAGGAATGATTCAGCCAGTATAATGGCTTATGATGACTTTTTTTGTTGGGTGAGTGCAACAGTGCAGAACAGGAGCCAAGCTGAGTGGAGCCTCACCATGCCCCTGGCAAGAACAGGCAAGGCAGAATCCTTGTGAAGGAAGGAAAAGCCAACCTAATTTTGCCTTTCAAGTGATAGTGAGCCCTGAGCTGAGACATTCCTACAGGGATATGGGCAGGCATTTTCTTGCCAGGGCCACAATTCTTGGCTTTTTCAGCTGCAACCAAACTAAAAGTGGTGCAACATTGCTAAGGAAGGCTTTTCCTGTGAAATTTCAGATTCATTTCTGCAGACATGGGAGGTCTTCAATAGTACAGCTGTGGTAAATAATTTTTTTGCCAGCCAGAACCAGAGCATGAAGGTGAATCCTTCACCACCACACTATGGAGAATCCAAACAGTTACAAAAAATAACTTCTTATTTTGGACTGTATTTTACTCCACTGGGGGGTTTGGGGTTTTTTTTGTAATGTGTGTGTGTATGTATGTGGATGTGTGTATATATATGCATATATACACATGTATATGTATAATTATATGTGTGTGTTTGTATTTATGTGTGTATATATATAGAGAGAAGATTTATACATGGTAATTGATTTAATTGAAAATACTGTTACTAGCTTAGCTAAATATTACCCACTTGTTCCTCTGTGCATAGAAATATTGTAATATACAACTTTTGGTGATGATGTTAGATCTTGATAATTTAAAAAAAAACTTTGGTAGGGCACTTTATTATCCCAAAGTATATTGTGGGATGACAAGGATATCTTTTGGAATACTTTTAAAGCCAAATAATTTATTGAATAAAAATATATATGCTTTCTGTGTACACAGTGTGAAAAATTCAGTCAAGGTACCTGTAACCTCAAAGCACAAGGTGTACATTTTCTGTGTTCATCAATGAAACCTTGGAAAGCATGGGATTTTTCTTTCAGGATACAAATATATTTCTTAAGCTAGTTGAAATTTTTCATGCCAAAACTTTTTTTTAATCTTCCCAGAAGATGCTTTGAAGGATGAAGAACAAACAATGGATCAAGAACAGGAAGGCTCAGGAATATAAGTGTAGATATATGTGTTACTAAATAAAAATACAAATATATGTACATAAATGCACACTATTTTTCTTCTTTTTTTATTTTTTTTTAATTTTATTTTAACTCTTGGGGGAATGGTAATGCCTGTTTATAAACTTCTTCATGGCCTCAGTCAAACCAGCACTCAGAACAAATTAGCAGTGCTAAAGCAGAGCACAGAATTTAGAGCACGCCTTTTGTTAGTGAATTCCAATGCACCCAGGTTAATGTGAACTCCTGTGTGACTTTCAAGCTGGATGCACCCAGACTTCTGAAGATGGAAAGATGTCTTTAAGACAGACTCACTTTTTTTCCCTAGGTCTGTGCAGAACACAAACTCCTAAACAAAAAAACTTTCCAAGCTCCAAACCTGTCATGGGCCTCTTTATGCAGCTGATATTTTTTTCTTTCTTCCCCTCTTTCAAGCACCACAGCCCTTAGGCTAAGCTGGCACATGAAACTTCTCCATCACTCCAGAGTAAAACCAGTTTATCATGATCCAGATTAAATTAACCACAGTGGTCCCTTGCAGCTGTGGGAATTTTGCCAATGCTGCTCTTTGTAGGAGCTTAAAAATGTCCATCAACTGAGCTGTATCTTTTGGCCAGTTTCTGCATAAACTCTTTTCTTCTTTTTTTTCACACAGCCAAAAAAAAAAAGTTATGCAGAAGGCTTAGAAAGTCCAAAAAGATTACTGAGGATTGTTGAGAATATTTGTATTGCTTTTCACCTAAAATGAAACCTCCCTGGGGTGAACAGATCTAGAGTAGTTTAGAAACCCTCATAATTTCAAGCAGGGGTCTTGCTAACAGCCTGGTTTAGGGAATATCAAGTGTTCTGTGAAGCACTATATCTGGCCTCTCATGAAGGTTTTTCAGCCCTCAGCATGCTTCATATAAACAGCTGGAGATTTTTCAGGCATTATTATCACAGAATTTGTTTGGAGCACCAGTCTTCGGCGCAGGCCTGCTCTATATATTATGTCTCATTCAGAGGCATTTCTTTTTCTTGGCAGCTGGAATTTGATAAATTGTATTTTCTTCTTAACCCTGTTACTGACACAGCATGCAATTTCAAGTCAAGTGCTTAGCATTTCATTTCTGTAGGCTGCAAGCCAACTTTTTTAGCCCAGTGTTTGGAGGTGGGTTGTGTTAGGATCTCACGAGGATGCTCAGTTCTTGGATATCATCACACCACCTATGAAATTTACAGTGTGCTTGTGTGTGTTTTTAAGCTGTGGGCTACAAAATCCTGAGCAACAATAGGAGCTGTGTCATTTTCTGACCTGCAGCTAAGATTTTCTTCAGTATCTCTATTCCGTTATTTGTGAGTGGGGCTCCCCCAGGATTCCACATCACCTGGTTCTGTGTGCCTATATCCACTCAGTTGGATCAACTTTCTCTGACACCAGTTCGAGACCAGCAAGTGGATTAGGGCTGTGCCAGTCTTAAAACATGCAGTGGAGCATGTTTTAATTTTTCACTTTTTCATGTATTTTCTTCTTTTTAAGAGCTTTATAGTATGCCACAGCTGTATGGGCCTGGAAACAGGAGAGGAATTTCAGAGGAAGAACTGACATGATGCTGAAAACTGCCATGCACCTCATCAAACCATAGCACAGCTGCTTTTATTCTGGATGGCTCTTCCATTCCCCTGCTTCCCCTAGCATAAAACCTTTGTTTATTCACATCCTTAACGTTTTTCTTCATTGGCTTTGAACCCATTTAGCTACTGTCATTCATGATTTACCTTGGGACATATTTTTTTGCTTGAGAAGCAAAAAACTAAGTAATTCATGCCTGCTCTCTGGAATACAAGCATGGACAGAATTTAAATGTGTTGACAAAATTGTTTTTGCAGTTGGGAGAAGTTATTTCTTACTTCATGCTCATCCTACTCCATCTACTAGTTTCTCTTTGGAGGTAAGTATCAGAGTAATTAAATACAGCAAAAATCATCACCAGTGTTTTGAAGTTTACAATCAATACTAATCCCTTTTGTTCTGTCTTGACACAA
>JANPWX010019871.1:1465534-1500194 GCA_024734555.1 Trochalopteron elliotii
TACTTCAAGTGTCCATCCTCCATGGAAGGAAGGAAGGAAGGAAGGAAGGAAGGAAGGAAGGAAGGAAGGAAGGAAGGAAGGAATCTTTCTTTTCTTAAGAAAGATTTTTCTTGATTCAGAAAGATGAATAGTAAGTATAATGTGTAAATTGGTATGTATTTAATAAAAAGAATAAATAAGTTTTTAAAAATCAGCAACAAAAAAAGGAGTTAAAGCCAAATCAAAAGGCTAGAAAGAAGAGATAAACAACATCTAAAGTGACTTCAAAACCTGCAAGACTTCCATCTACTTCCAGCCATAGTTGGTCATAGTTCCTAGGCAATTTTTGTTCTTTGCCTTGCCATGAATTCACAAGGAATTATCTATTTCCTTCCCTGTTAGGAATTTCCATTGACCAATGATTATTTGCTATTCTACACATTCATTCTTCCAGGGCGCAGGTAACTGGAATGGTATCAGAATGGTTTAACTCCCAGGAATAAAAATATAGAGAAATATAGAGGAATACAGCACTCAGCAGCTGAGCAAGAAAGTCTTTTAGGCATAAAGCAAGAAAGGGCAGAATATGATCTATTACCCATACTGAATCATCTCATGGGAAAGGACATGTGCATTTCCAGAACCGGTGAAACTATCAGAGGCAGAAGGCATTGCAGTCTTATCATGAACTGCCTTTAAGAGAATTGAGGGAGGGACACCAGAGATGTGTTCAAACAGAGTCCTCCAGAAAACAGGCTGTGAGGCTTCTAATAGTGTTCCAAAGCTATAAATCAAATGAGACAGGAAAAAAAAAAAAAAAACAAACCCAAAAAAAACCCCAAACCAAACCAAACCAAACAAAAAAAAAAAAAAAAAAAAAAAAAAAAAAAAAAAAAAAAACCAAAAACCAAAACAAAACAAAACAAAAAAAAACAACACAAAACCACAAAATACAACCCAACAGGCAAACCTAGGAATCTGCAAATTCAGCAAAGCAATACTAGGTTTGTGGGATATCATCACTTTCAGCAGCCAGACAAGCAGTGAGGGGGAAAGGCATGTAATAGACATTGCACAAGGGGAGGAAATGGGATTTTGGTCCTTAGTGCTTCTCTGGGTACTGTGACACTGAGAGGTCATGCTCTCAGCACTTGCAGTGCTTCACCCTTGGCAAGCTCTCTCTGAGTCCCAAGGGTCAAGCTGAATTTCAAGAAGACAGTGAGGTAATGTGAGAGAGCAGAAAATGTCCTAGAAAAGCAATGTGTTTGGTGTGCACTGCTGCTCTTCTAGCACTGTCACTGGACATTTTTACACCCTGCACTGAACTATTTCTCTTACATGTTGCCTCCGTTTTCCTGTGAACCTCAGGCAATACACATTTTCTTATTCATTGTTTCAGAGCAAACTTTCTTGCCCACCACAGCACCTGCCACGATTGCAGGTAAATTAGATTTGTGATTACCCTGCCACAATACAAACCAGTCCACACTTGTTTGGATGTGCAGTTCTGACCAGTTCTGTGCAAATGGCACGGCACAGGAGATAAACCTGCTCAGGGCTGTTTGCTCTGCCTGCCCAGGTGAGGGTGAGTAGCAGGAATTTGACGTGGTCAGGTCTCAGCATCCCACAGAAAGAGGGCTTGGGCTGTTAAATCTGAGTTATTAATGGATTTTGCTTCTTGTGTGGGCTCACAGAGCATGACAAGACCAAGTGCAGAGTCAGAGGATGGCAAAGCAGTCTCCATGAGCTCTCTCATCACATACATGAGTAACCAACAACTCACCAGCCCTCTTCTTACTCCTAACCCCACCCACCCACGGTGGGATGGAAGAGCAAAATCAAGAAAAATGGATCAAAATAAAGGCAATTTAACCAGCAAGGCAAAGCTGCATACACAAGCAAAGCAAAACCTTTTTGCTATCCCAGTTCTGTACAAGTATATTTCTATATTTCTATAAAGCATGCAAATGATGCTGCAGGAAGGAATTCTACTTTTTATCTCCCCTGTAATTCCAGCATGAAACAGCAGTTAAAAAGAAAAACAGACCAGAAGCAGTTTGATTAAGTGTTTTTTCCCTAACTCATGAGTTGCAAGAGACAAAGCTTTTCTTACAACCAGTTTGAAATAGTATTTAAAGGAGACACCTTTGATATTTATAGAAGAATGAGAAACATCAGAAAATGAAATCTGCAAATACTAGTAGCAGTCTGTTTACAATTTGAATTCTTTAAATAAGAGACACTTCTTTGCTGAACATGTTTTTCCTGTCAAACTTACTTAAAAAAAATTATCTTTTTTTCTTTTGTTTCCATCCAAAGCACAGTGAGACATCACAATAGGTCTTCTTTAAACAGATTCTTGTTTTATTAAGGATAATGAAAGGTTTCGTTCGTCTTCTAAGCATGGCACCGTCACTCTGGCGACTGTGTAAATAGATATTTTAAGTGCAGATTAAGAATTACATTATTACATTCTCTACACAGAGAAGTGCTTGGTTTAAGAATGAAGACAACTATCTACAGAAATGGTAGGGAAATGGTGCCAATAGAACTTCAGTGAATTGTTCATTGATTCCTTGACTAAAATGCTCAAAACCCCATTTATCTCCCTTAAAGATGAGAATTGACTTTTTATTATTTTTCTCTGGTAAATGACTGGATTTAGAACTGTGGTTGCTAAAACAAGAGAATCTTGAATATGACTTGATTACAATCTGACACAGCACCTACAGGGCCTGATAGAAGAAGTTCCCTGACTCTGAAGCAAAGAGAGGAATGATCGTCTGGCAGTTGGTGGCAGAAAAATTAAACTTAAATGTAAATTATAAATGAGACTAATTAACTGCTAAAACAACCTGTCAAAGAGGTTTTTTTGTTGTTTGTTGGGGGTTTTTTTAACAGATAACAAGATTTTCTTCAGTAACAGTTTTCCTTTTTGCAGTGATTGATAACTTTGTGGAAAGACATTTGGAAAATGTTCATTCCTTTCATGTCTAATATTAGTCTTCTTTGGCAAAAAAAAAAAAAAATCAGTTAAAGATTAGGTGCTTAACACCCAACCTCCATGCTACTGTTTTTAAGATTGGTTGAAACTTCCTTCTATACAATAAATTGAGACTTTCAGTTCTCAATCTCAGCTGAAGAAATCTGAACTCAGATATTTCATTTAAGATTTCTTCCAAGGGATTTTTTTTTCCCAACCAGCTGTAATCTCCATCACCTGAAATTTCCACCTCAAGGACAGATCACTTCCCAAAACACAGGGTAATGTTCAACTGAAAATTTTTATATTTGAGATGGGAACAAAAGGATGAAACTCTTAGATACAGTGAGCATGGTGGATGACACATTCATACATTTCCATGCAGCTGAAAAAAACCCCAAATCTTTGCATTGTATTTGTTACTAGAGCAGTATTAGAACTCAGGTAAACTGTTATTTTTGTAATTCTTTCATTATAAAACATAGACACAATTTTTCCCTGTCCAAATGATCATTTTATGGTTATATGCACTTGAGTTTCAGATAAATTTGACTTTCAGAAATTAAGATTTTTAGCATTGTAACCTGGTATTATTACTGGAGATGTTCTGGAACGTGGATTACTCTTCCAAAGCTGGAAAAATCTCCAAGGAACTTTATAGTTCAAATTTTAGTCTTAGCTAAATATAGACATATTAAAGAAAAAAGTAAAGAAAGGTAGCCCTTTCCTGAGGAAGTTTAGTGAGTCAGATGAAATGTCACGAAATCCAGTAAGCAGTTGAAGATTAACCAAGATTGCAGATATTTGAGGCAGAAATTCCTTGGGTACTTAGGGACTAAGCTATAGAACAAGATTCAGACTTTTTTTCCATGCTACCCTGTCTTCTTCTGCACATTTCTTAGCACTTGGAATTGCTAAATACAACAAAATCTTTTTAAGCTACTATGGACAATATCTTTTAAGAAATAACCTAACATTAATTTTTTTGTGTGGTATATTTTTTGCAGTTTCTCTCCTCTCTCTCTCTTGTTTCTTTGGTAAAAATGTTATTTGTCTTTGGAGGAAATATAAATTTAAAAAAATTACAATCCCATTTGACACAAATTAAAAACCTGACATGAATCTGTCAGAGCTGTAACTGCTGTCTTGAGCACTTGCAAAAGCCATGTTACTCATAGAAATGCTTGGAAATGCTACTCTTAGTGACAGCAGAAAACCTAAGAAAAATTACTGATTTTTGAGCATCTTCCTGCCTGTGTCCTCAGTTTATGTATATATAAATGGATATATCGCAGTTGTCTGACACCCCATGTGCTTTTCACAACATATCTGTTTCCTTTGTTGCACTGTAAGCATCTGACCACTCTGTGTGGGTTTCTTGACCTTGGAAGAATTGAAAAAGCCCAATGCATTTTGAGGAAAATTAGACCAAGGAAATGAGGGACCCTTATTTGCTTGCAAAAACGCCTGATCCTTTAACAATTTTGTTAGACTTTTTTGAAAATCAAAGAACAAATTATACCTTCTGCTAGTGATCTGCACTAATCAAGGTGAAGATTAAAATAAATGTAGGGCAAGTAGCACCTGTAGGTAGTGCTTTACACAAGTTAAGGTCACTGTCTTCTACGCATAAGGACTCTAAAACTTGATCTCATTACCCAAGGTCTCAGGGATGGTTCTTTATCTTTTCCATTGTGCTTGTGTTGTTTTTCATGGACAGTCTATGTTTTAGTTTTGCTTGGTTGTAGGGCTTTTTTTGGTTATAGTTGCCTCTTTTTTAATTCTTATTTATTTATTATTATTCTCAAAAACAGGAGGGCATAATCAATGTTCAAGATACTTCATATTTAAACTTCATCGAAGTCTTCTCATGTTGGTTCACCTTAATTCAGTTTGCTCCCCCTGTTAAATTGCATTGATTTTAAGCCAAATCTTGCTTAATCTGCTGGAAAATGTTTCCACACACATCAAAGGATGGAATATCATGAAGGCAGGAATATGAATAGGAAAGATGAGTGGCAGAATAGCTGTTTGATCACAGCTGTCTTCCTAACTTTACTCAGAGCTCAGTTAATAGGCATTTTTGCAGGCTCTGTTTAACATCTGAGTACTGTTGCCCTTAGTTCCATATCTCACACATCTTAAAACAACAAAAATCCTCCCCATTTCAGGACGCTGTCAGTGAATGTAAGTCATGAACACTTTAATTCCACGTGGAAAAAGCTTCACTGAATGAGACATCAGCCGGCATGAAGGCTTTAATTTAGTAGAGTGCAGAATTTTGTTATACTACTATGAAAACCTGTGGTGAAATCATAAGGAATATTCAGAAGGGCTTGTTCTGTCAAAATTTGCAGGGATTTGGTATCTTTACATTGTTGTTTTTGTGAGTGAGTATGTCCTAAAGAATCCTGAGTCCAATTTCTTATCAGCACACAATCAGAAGTCCCTAGATTTTTTTGGAGGGTACATGATTTCTGTCAGTGTCACTTTCCCTTTCTAACGTCAATGTGATGATCTGCTTTGGTAATCATGATTATTGTAAAGTGACTTTGGTCAATTTACACTTTGATAAGGCAATGAGCTAGGCTGACACCTCTGCTTCACTCCTGAAATAATTAGTTCTTTGAATGTCATGGGCAAGTGAGCCACTTTGTACTTAATGGGAAGTTGCAGACTGACTGTAAATAAATCTCTGAATTTGCTGACATTTGTCAAGAATATTTTAAGAAGGTAAGGATCTCCCTCCTAGAGACAAGCGCAGATAGAAAAGCAAACCTGGTAGCATTTTCCATTTATGGTTTTGTCAAATCAAGAGAGAATTATAGAGAATTTAGAGAACTTTACCACTCAAATTTTTTTTAGTCCACTGGCATTTCGCAAGCACCATCTATTCCCTTTAGAAAAGGGAACCAGCAGTTTGCAATGTGAGACTATTCCACACCTGTGGAAGAGGGGAAATACTAGGACTGGAACAGTCTGGATGCATCTGTGGACAAGTGAAGGGAAGATTAAGAAAATAAAAGTGACAGATAAGAAAAGGATGTTATCGACCACTCCTCATTGCAAAAGAAGTGAGTTTTCAGCAGATGAACATGACCTGCTATGGAAATGAACTTGGGAGTGTAGATTGGATTTCATTTTTGTTTCATTAAAAAGTCTCCTATTTTTTTTCTTCACTTTTTTCAGCAGAAAGGAGATTTTCTGTAAACACTTAAATTTGTGCCAGCCAAAGGGAAAACAGAGCTGCATGTGCCTGATGAGAAGGGGAAATTCTAACCCATGCATTGGAAATTAAGAGCCCTGGGTGGCCCAAAGTATTTAGAGAGAGTTGTGGCTGGCACGGTAAAGGAGTGAAATCTGTAACTGAGTTTAAAGGATTCTTAGTCAAACTTATCCAGTGCTAACAACATCAGGTTTAATTTTTTAATAATGTTTTGGTTTATTATTTTATTTTATTTTATTTTATTTTATTTTATTTTATTTTATTTTATTTTATTTTATTTTATTTTATTTTATTTTATTTTATTTTTTTACATT
This sequence comes from Trochalopteron elliotii, assembly GCA_024734555.1. Classification (NCBI taxonomy): domain Eukaryota; kingdom Metazoa; phylum Chordata; class Aves; order Passeriformes; family Leiothrichidae; genus Trochalopteron; species Trochalopteron elliotii. The sequence continues at coordinate 1,472,037 of JANPWX010019871.1, forward strand.
TATTTTTTATTGTCTTGTATTGTATTGCATTGTATTGTAATGTTGTACAGTAGACCCCCAAAATTAAACCCTGAGCTTGTAGCACAAGTTGGTTTTTTTGTCTACCCAGCTATGCCTCCATAAGTTCTCTGTTAATTGTAACCAAAGGGGACAACACAACAGAACCATCACTGTCCAGGGTATCATATGAGGTTGATTATAGACACCTATAGCCTAAAATGACAAGTACAATTGTTTTGCCTTAGAATTATTAGAAAAGCCTACTACTACCCTCATTGTCTTTTGATAATGTGGCTAGTGTTTTCACCATGTAATGATAAAATCTGCAGAGGAATAAAATTCATATTTAAGTAAAATCCTGTAAAATCTTAGGAGTATTTTATTCACATTGTTCTACTAGAGGTGTTGTTTTCTGTGTTTTGTTTTGTAACTGCTGCACATCAGAAGCTGATTCCTTTGCATTTGGAGCACATGTAAAAACCTACACAATACAGGGATATATTTGGCAAATAGCTGGGAATCTTTGAAAAGACAGGTGTGTCTTGAGACACAAAGAATATATGCCTAGCCAAGGATTTTATAAATGCTTTTGTAATTTAAAACAAACAAACAGACAAAGGCAGGTCAATAAATGAAAACTAAATTTGAGAGACAGTAAAGGGAATAACGAAGTGACAGGCAGGACTATTCAGTGACAGGCAGGACTATTCAGATAACAAAAAGTGCTGTGGCTCTGAATCCACTGAGGAGCAGCAGGCTGCTTGTGTTGCTTCCTAAAGCTGCTTAATTCATTTCTCTAAAGACACAAATGCGATCTGCATGACACTCCAGATGTGAGTTTGGAAATGCCAGCAAAGACAACATCTCTGCCATGTCACTCACATTCCAGGTGATCTGGGGATAATGCTCTGGAGAGGCCCTGGCAAACATGCTTCTGGAGCTCTTTGATCTCATTGCAGAGAGCAAGGTGTGTCTACAGATTCTTCTGAAGGCAGGATTTAGTTAATTGCTCTTGCACAATTTCTGGTTTGTCCTCTGCGTGGCAAAGTAATTATTTCCACACCTAGTGCAGCAAAGGACAGTGTGTCACCTGTCATGTCTCCAGGTCTTTCAATAGTCACAAGGTGCTGTGTTCATGGGAATCATTAAACTTCTACTGTGTGATACCATGGAACTAATATCTCAAAACAATTAGCCACAGTCTTATGTTGATTTAAGATAATGCAATCCAGTCAATGTTTTCCTTATGCTTTCAGTAGGAACAGACAGGATCTGGCTCACTGTGCTGCATTCTGTTCAGTCACTTGCAAAACCTTGTGTAGTAATGCTTTTAGCTCAAAATAGATTCAATGGCTATAACTCAAAAGGAAGAATCTCACTCCTGACACATAACTTGAGAAGAAAGAAGAAATTCTGCAATTGGAGTGGGGTTTTTTTCTGGCCATACTATATATTTAAATTCTCCAGAATGAGAAGTGTAAACCCAGATCCCAAGGAAAAGCACCTTCAGAAGAATAATTACACATGGGAGTAGTTGGAAGGGAGAATTTCCCTAAATGAAACTCTGCCTCCTTCACTGGCCACCAGTGTGAACAAAGAATATCAGAGCCACTGCAAAACCCTATGGATGCTCTGCTTTTTCAGTGTTTCAGGGTCAGCAGATTAGGAACTGCCTAAACTGAATTTCAAATCTCAGATACCATATTTAGAAACCAGCCATGTGCCAACTTCCGTGAGTTTCTCCAGTCCCTCCCTGAAATTTCTCTCTCTAGATGCCAGTGTTTTCCACCATGCTGGGAATATCTGGGTAATACTGGCAAAAAAAAAAAAAAAAAAAAAAAAAAAAAAAAAAAAAAAAAAAAAAAAGAAAGAAAAAAGCTGTTATTTTAACAATATCAATTCATGAGTTCATTTGTAAGCAGATGAAGTTTAAATGAAGAGCTGTCTTCTGTCACAAAGTAGGGTGTAATAGCAAAGATAAACTCCAATTATGAACCCCCTTTTTAAGTGACCACAGAACACCATGCAAATAATGAATTCTTGACTACCTGTCATACAAAAGGAGAAGCAATTGAGCAGATATTGTCTGCAACTCTCATTAGAGGCAGCAGCATAGAAAATTTTTGTATCATCATACCTATCTTTTTCAGATTATCAGAACTCAAACAAGCTTTCAGCCCTAAGAAGTTGAAGAAAAGTCAAATCTGGCAGAAGTAGCATTGGTTGCAAATATGGGCCTGAGAGGGGTGGAAAGTGTATTTTCACATCATGACTTTGCCCTAATATACAACGTTAGACTATTGTTAGAAAAGAAAGTTGATGTTAGCAAAGATACCACTAAATTTGATGCATTTAGGTATTGGAACACCAAAAAGGTATTAGGCGCATTGTCTTTCCAGCAGATGGACAAGAATGCAAATTATTAAAAGACGCCAGATTTCTAGTGGTGAAGAAACTTTCATAATAATGATAAAAAGGGACAAAAACCTCTGCTAATATTAGTTGATATAATTTTTATTAATTTTTTATTGTCTGGTTAAGACAAAATGCAATTCAGATAGCCTTATACCTATGATTATTTGGGAACCAGACTGCCACTAATGAGCTCTAAAACCACAAAAAGTTCATCTCCAAGTGTTCTCAACCTAGGATGACAATTTTCTTTTGCAAATGGGTCAGCAGTTGAGCTTTCATGTGATTTAATTTCTGCAGAGAGTCGTTGTCCTCTTTCATTCTACATTTTTAAACCAGCCATATACTACTGGCATGCATAATTTAATTTCTGAAAAATTCCACTTGAAAAAATGGAAAATCTGTTAATTTCATAGATGGCTCTTTTGAACTCAGTAAATTAAAAAGTTGTTCAGCAACCCAAGACCTTTTTCTCCTCTGCTACCTTCACCTGTGATTAAACATTTCACTGACAGCAGTTTGTTAGCATTGGTGTGAGTTGAATATCAACAATGCTTTGCGTGCTTACATAACCATATTCATAATCCAAGTCTGGTAGTTTGAGTCTCACAATAAACCTGGCAGGATGGTTCCTACTGTCTTTGAAGAGGTAGAGATTTTGGAAGGGACTGAAACATGCCCACAAAACCTGTCTTTGTATTTGTAGACCAACCATAAGCTGGCAGAGGAGCTCCCATCAAACCAGAACTTTTGGGCAGTACTTGGAGAGAGACTGACTGAGAAAACCCCTTGTAGAGTCTCTGTTCCAAAAATGAGTGGCAGAAAAATCACCATAGATTACACTGAAACTCCTCTGTAAAATTCTCCCTTTAAAACTTTGTCAGCTGGGTGAGAAAAAAGCAGGAAGGCAAAGGAGGTTCTTGATTTCTGCAGAGGGGAGAAAAAATAAAATCTCCAGACATTTGTTGGTGGCATTATTCAAGTGTTCTAGTAGAATTCAACCACATCCTAAAGAGATTTTTGAGCCTTTGTGGCACAGGGGAGTGCAAGGAGGTAAGAAGGGTTAGAGAAGAGGCACTGCTGGTTTGGTGCTGGTGTGACAAAGGGGTCTGGGACTTTCAGCCCAGATTCCAGTTAAAGAGGGAGTCACTCCCAGTGCCAGGAAGGAGGGACTTTAACCCTCAGGAAAATTAATTACAATAAGTAATTAATTTAGCCCTAATGTGTAATGATCTCCAGCCGTATGCAGCAAAAATGTAAATTAGTACATCAAGCTGGTGATGCAAGAGCTATTTGTTTACAGGAGCAGAAAACTAATTGACTTTTCATCCTATTGGGTTCAGAGTGTAAAGCAAAACCAGTGAGATGCCAACCTTCACTTCTCTGTAAATCAGATATTAGATATATCATGCCCATAGGTATAACAATGATTTTCATAATCTCAGAGATAAGGGTTACCAGAGAAATTGAGATGTCTGATGCTCCATGTTTCATTTCGCAAAAAAAAATTCCCAATAGCATAATATCAAAGTCGTTGAAAAAAATCTTAATAAAAATATTTGGGAGTTGGATATTTTCTTGTTGCTTGCTTGTTTGATTTCTCAAAAATCCAATGAATGAAAGATCTTGTTCTGAAATGTGCCTACAGAAACCGTCACAAGAATTTGGATTTCCTTGGCATTTGCATTTTCAATGGAGGCTAGATCCAGTTCCAGGGCACAATATTCAGAAAATACTGTTTTCATGCTTTTTGGTAGGGGGAAAATAACATAAAATGCTTCCTATTCAGCTGTCATCGGAATTGTCTTTTCTTCTAAAACTATTAAATTCTCAGAGAAAAATACTAAGTTTTCTGTGGGACACTGTCTGGGGACCAGAAATGAGATTTGAAAGTTAAATTTTCCCCTCAGTCAGTTTCCACCAATATTTTTCTGTCAGTCCCCATAAAAGCTGAAGACACCTCGTAGTGCACTTTTATCAGATTTCAATGCTTTGATGTCTTTAAAATGCATTTCTTCGTGGTGAAGTAACACAGAAGGTCTGCAGGGGTAAAAAATAAGAGTAAGTGGCATAGAACTGGTGGCAGAGATAGGAAATAGGGAAAATTATTAGTTGCACTTACAGCTTGATTTTCTGACAAAAAGCTCCCAGTCAGTTGGTTCGAGTAATATAGAAGAAGGTAGGAGAATAATGCTGAAATTGTCACTTCACTGCCATTCTTTTCCATACTTTCCCTGGTGTAAGACATGTTTAAATCCCCCTGGTCCATCACTGCCATTCACTGTGCATTTCTGCACTGATTTTATTTGCCTTAGCTCCTCCTCCAAGTTGCACCAGACCCTCAGATCAACATCCAAACCTTGATTCCATTCTTTGTTCATATTGCACTAGCACTCATGAAAGGGAGGAAGGAAAGAACAGAGAACAAAACAGAGGAGGAGAGAGAAAGAATTAATAAAAGTGAGAAAGAACAAGCAGAAAAGCAAAATGGCAAGAAAGAAAAAACCAAGTAAAATCAAGAGCAGAAGCAATGAAGAAAATGCAGGAAAGAAAGAAGGAAATAAATAAAAGAAAAGGAGAACAAAACATGGAGGACCAAAGCAGTCCCCTGTGACTTGCTTTCAATGGAATTTCTTTGGAAAGTCATTTAGCCCAAAGGATTATAGCAGTAGATTCCCACAATATCTTGATGGATTGGTGTGAATGACTCATATATTGACTTTTTCCAGTATGTTTCATAAGATGTACACACTAGGCAACCCCAGAATTAACTTTGAAGTGGACCTTAGCTTTCCCAGCCTTTGAATTAGCTTCTGGGGATGACTTATTTTTGTGGGGACAAGAGTGATTTTGGGTTTTTTTTCATTTTTCATCAATACAAAACAACTGGAGCCTTTGTGCTTTGCAGGCCCAGCTGCTCAAGCTTTGTTTGAATTGTTTGTAAACAGATCCATACACCAAACATGGCTTTCTTTGTTCTTTTGCTGAGGACTTGGGGTGCCTAAACTTAAATAAAATAAAGCTCTCACAGTGCAATGTGAGCCCAGGTTTGAGGACCTGTCCTCCCAGTCCCGGAAGCCTGATTTGCAATGCTGAAGTGAGTTAATGGGAGAAGCCTGTGGGCTGCAAAGAGCAGATGGTGCAGCAAAAAGTGGGTTTAAAGTGTGGCTAAGGCTCCAAGTTCACCCTGCTTTCACTGCCTGAAACCATCTAAAGCCTGTCTGGCAGCGAATGGGGCAGTGCTTCCATCGAGGACCTGCTCTCACAGTGGATCAACTCCACCACATGGCGTTGGGCCCTGCACATGTTGTCACCTCCCACAGCTTTAGCTTTCCTGGCATTGTCCACAACTAATTTCCAACATTCCCTCACAAAAAAGGTTCAGGTTATGGCAGTATCCCAGGAAGCCTGACCTGATGCTTCCAGGATATGCAGAATTCGAGTAAACACTCACTTCACCAACACACAGCCTGCCATTCCCAGCTACTTGTGGAGTGACTGTAAAGCTGAAACAAAAAAAAGGCTGGCTCTTGATGACGCATCCCTGATTCAGTTTGTCCTGAAAAAAAAAAAAAAAGCAGGAGGTTTCTTTGCCTAAACCTGCCAGTGGAAATCTGACACTATTTGGTGGTTAGCAATGAAACGCTTTATTAAACTTCAATCGCTCTTTGAAACTGAATGGTTTCGATTGCCACACAAAATGAAACTGGCTGTCATTTGCTCACTGCTGGGATGTTGGCTAGACAGTTCATTGAAAAATGCATTGTAGCTGCAGCAAACAGATAGCATTGTGTTTCTAATTAGATATGTGGCAGTAGCCTGATTTCCACCTCAAATAGGCACCTGCTTCTCCTGCTGCCTTTCTCTTTCAACCTGAAAATAAAAATTCAAAAACAAATCAAAAAATTCCCAAACTGATCTGTAGTGTTCCTTAATAATAAAACAGATGGTGCCCATACAGAAATACTCTCCTGCCTCTCACTCACCCTTTTTCCAGTGAAAATTAGGCAAAATCTTCTTTGTTAATATGTAAAAATTTCCTTTGAAAAGCCTACTGAAAAAGTGTAAAATATCCTTCTCAGGAAATACATTTTTTCATAGAAGTCACCTGCCATTTAATGTCTTTTTTTTTTTTTTTTTTAATCTGCCACAATATTACACCAATATCTGCCTATGACCTGGCACTCCATGGAAGAAAAAGTTGATGACCACATACATTGAAAATCAGTCAGTCTGAAGGGTCAGAAAGACAGAAGACACGTAAAATGCTGGATAACTGAAATAACCATGACTTCAACAGAAGCTAGGTCCTTGCCAAGAATTTTGGAGCCACATCTGGTCATGCATTTGTTAAATCTGTGTGTCCAGATGCCCTGGCAAGGGTTTTTCAGAGGTCTCAGCATCACAGAATACTGGGCATCTGATATGAAAAAAACAAAACAAGGTTCAAGAGTTGTTCGATGCCACCAAATCCTTCAGCATCTGGAAGCTGTGCTGAAGCTGGTGTGCCTGACAGGAGGCAGCATTGCTGGGGCAGCTCCACAATTCCCATCTTCTGTATTGTCTGGGGCTTGCTTTGTTGCAAAATGTGACACTGACAAAAGCTTTATTACAGGTCCATGAGACAAAGACTGCAGTTTTACAGACAGCCACTGCTTTTGTTTGTGATTTGACACCAATTACAGCTTCTTGCCCTATTTTCTGCCTCTCAGACAGTTTTTGAACTGTAGCATTGTCTTATGTTTCATCTTTCCACTACTCAAGTTTCCTCATTAGTTTCTTGAACTGTGCTGAGAGCTGGAATAATTATGATGCTGCTGAGTCCTTCTTTCAGCTGCAGAAGGGCACTGAAGGACTGAAAGGGAGCAAAATTCCTCCCAGGGAAATCGTGCTGATTTGTCCCTGTCATACTCTGGTTATATGAATGGGTAAATCCCAAACTGAAAATATGTTTTGAACAGGTGTACCAAAGTAAAGGTTTGAAAGTCTTCATCTACATAGAGACAGCAAAACTAGGGCGCAAAAACAGAAAAATGTCTTTTTATTGCCACTCATAATTGGTGCACTAAAGTCTGCCATATTTTACTATTAAATTACCCTTTAAATGTTTTTTTCAGATTTTAGTTCAGATGAAGAACAATTTTATGAAACCAGTGTCTTTCGGAAGAGTTTGCCACACTGGGAAAAGAACATATTCCTGCAACATGACATTTCTCCAAAACTGACCTAGCTGTATTCCATAAATAAAACAATAGAAGAAAGTGGAAGAATGCAATCCTGAGATGAGTTTTAGACTCTCTTCTAGTCAAGAGGGTCCTAGCAGGAAACTTTCTTTGCAGCAATTGATATAAATGCTATTGAAGAGCACTGGAACTCACCAGGAAAAAAAAAAAAAGAAAAAACAACATTTCCAGCTAATCAGGGTTCCTTCATCCTGAACCTTAAAGAAAAATTTGATTTAAACGCCAATTGGGCTGACAATAAATTACTCCGAATTTTTTTTTTTTTTAAACCAGAAATCAGGATCACCTGGACTGTGTATGAACCACCATGTTTCTCAGCTTTGGAATTAGGCTCATCAGGAATCCCTGCTCAGTCATGTTGGAGCCAGTTCTGAGATTTGGTAGAGGCTGCTCAAGACTAAACATTTGGTGAGATCATTTGGACTCATCAACCAGCCTTTTACAGTGAAGTGTTTTTCATCAGTTCAGTTCCAATCAGCTGTAATAACCTACAAAGAGAGAGATGAAAGCCCTGCAAGTCAACAAAAAAACTACCACAAGTATTTTAAAAATATTTACATTAACAACATTAGCCGAACACTTTTAGAAGGAAATATTTCTGCAAAGGACATTAAAAAAAAAGTCCTTCACATATTTCTGCAAAGGACTGCAGCTAAAGCAGGATGATTGGGCTAAACAGAGTTTCATGCCCTGTTCTTGGCAGGGTGTGTGCTGATGGCTATAATTTAATTCTGGAGCCAAATCAAGGCAACTCATTATGATACATCTGCTGAGTTTTGAGTATGCGTGGAGCAAGCATGTGTGCTTTCCTGAAGGCTTTTCCTAGAAGCAAAATGCACTGAAAAGATTTATATATCTGTTGTGTCATCTTTTGACATGGCTGATGAAAGCCAATACATAGCTCCACGCAGGAATTTTGGTTGTGGGATGGGTACTGGCAGAAGGTTAGAGAAAATATTGAGGACCTTCATGGTGAATCATGAAGCAATATTTGGCAGACAGCAATTTCCAGTCACAAATATATTTATTTTTAAAATGGCTTGAAAATTGTTTTTCTTTTTCTCTACTGACTAATCAATATGCAAGTATTTTCCTTTTATTTGGGTTGTTTGTTGTTTTTTTTTTTATTCATGGTGGTAGAAGCAGTTTGGAAGTGACCTAGACAACAGCAAAAGAAGGGCATTATAATGTCCAGAGTATCATTACCTGCTGATTGCTTTTTCTCCACAGTGAGGAAGCTCATTTAAATATCAGCTTCAGGCTATCTCAGCAAGAATTAGGAATCATAATTAGACACAGCCATGTGTTTTCAGTTTAAAGAGTTCACTATTTGACAATGTAGGATCAGAAAACAACACAAAGGCAACCAGTTCCAAAAATGTAATGTCCTGCAGAGGAAGGAGGTCACAGCTGCTACCAAGTCTAGCCGTGATGCCCTGGAGAACTAATGCTTTGTGGAAGCTGTGTGAGGAGGACACTGCTGAATACGTAATTTCCTCTGAGGCAGTGTTGTTCCCTTGCATTTTAGATTGTCATTTTCTGAGCCACAATCGAATTGCACTTGGAAATAGACTTTGGCTTTGATGGAGGACACATCTCCTGATGTGCAAGACCAACACATGGTGACCAAGGCAAGCAAAGACAGCAGGAACCACTCATCTTTGCCAGAAAAGAGGAGAAGGCACCAGGTAGAGGATTTGGCAATGAACAGAAAATGGGCAATTAGGGAATGCTATTGGATCACACTCTCCTCCATGTGGTGTTAAGAGGGCTACAGTCCTATCACACTTCTGTGGCTATTGCTGCAAGATGTAAATCAGTTCATCATTCGTATTCCTTCAGATGAAAAATTAGCAGAGCCGTGCTGGTGGAAGGTTTTCAAAGGCATGTTGGAATTTTTTCCTTCCTTTGTGTACCAATAACCTTGCAGAGGAGCTAAATATTAAATGTTCAGTACAAGACAGAAAACCACCATCCAGGTGGGCTCAAACAAATCTTCAAATGTTGGAGAATTCTAGCGCAGGTGGAGGGGAACCTGCAAAGATAAAACTTGTCCTCAGTCTTGCTTGATTTCCCCCTCATGACATTTTTTAAACTACAGTAAACAAAACATTTATGTGTGACAGAGTGTAAAATTCTGTGTCCTTCAACAACTGGCATTACTGTTTCCAGCACAAGTTTGGTTACTTCAGCAAATTTCTCCAGGCAAAATATAATAACAAAATGAATGCACATGTATTTCTGTAAACAAACACACACACGCAAGAATCTGTTCGTATTAGCCATTGTGTAGGAATGTATTTCTCTCAATTAGCCTTTAACCATGCGGAGGGTGAAGTGATGGATCTGACAGGAGTCTCTTGTGTGTGCTTTAGTGCTGACTGTTCCTCACCTGGTGGAATGTCTCCAGAGCAAACAGTGAAATGGTTGCTTTGCATCCTCCTGAGAAGAAAAGATGAGGACAGGTGTCTGTTACTTGTTAAATATCAAGCAGACAAAAACTACTATTTTTTTTCCTTCTCCTGTCTCTTTTTACTGAGGAAAGAAAAACCACCTTCACTGAGTGCTTTAGTCTTATGTTTGATAGGTCATATTACATCATATCATTGTGCATTAATCTCCAGAATTTAATGGCAGAGTTTCCTTTCAGCATAGGTGATAGCTCTTGCCCATTTGGATAATTCCTCATTTATTTCCATTTCACCTTTTTTTCCCGCATTACACAGCACACCTGCTCCTTCATATCTGAAAAAAGGACCTATTTTTCACTCTGCTTTCACAGACAGAAGGCTGTTGGGCACCAGAAATTATGGAGGCTGGCTGGAGGTGCCACATCAACATGGAATATGGTCATAATTCAAAGTGACCAAGTTGAAGGCTGTTTTGCCTCACCTGAAGGAAGGAAGGAAACAGTTTGGAAGCACAATTTTTGGGAAGACAAGGTGCCTCTATATTGATGTTCCACAACTCACTATGACTACTTCATTCACAAAAGGCATTTCTCCTTAGTGCCACTACAAAGTGAAGGAGAAGAGGAAGATCCAATCCCTCAGATAATTTAAAGCTCAGCATTATTGCTCAGACATTCCTACTGCCTTCTGAGTCAGCCTTACACCCATTTTGCCATCCAGGACTGACCATTATGCAGAAATTACCAGGTTCTTCAGCCTTAGGAGACTGAGAACAATTTAGTTACATTAGTACGTTATTTTCCCCTCTGTAATTAACTCTGCTGTGCTGACACTGAAGATCATCCACTTGCCAAGGAAGAATAGTTCTCTAAAAATATTTGCAAAGAATTTGTTCCTCTGCTGCTCTACAGTGAAATTTGGTATTTTTGCACTGCTTTTCTTCTGAACACTTCCACCCGCAAGACAGAAGAAAAGGAGAAATCATATCTCCTAGTTACAGGCTTTCTGTGGTGCCTCAAAACTTCGTGCCATCCTTCACACTGGTACATACTGTGCTAAAACAAACAACAAAATATTTTGTTAGCAGAAGAATTTGAGCCATTAACAACTTCACTCCATAATCTTGGGGTATAGATTTGCAAAGCAGGCTGAGGGCAGACTGAATTTGCAAAGAGCTCTGACGGTGCCAGTGGGAAAACCTGTTTCTCTAGAAATTAATTCTGAAAAATGCTGGGTTTTCATCCAATTGCTCATGCAGTACTGCCATCTCGTGGTTCCTTCTGATGCAGCTCTGCTTTGACGGCAAAAATCAGATGAGAAGAGCCTGCTAATCCCAGCAGAAATAGTGTGTGCTGTTAAACTGTTATCCTGCCAAATGCCTACCTGGATGCAGGAGCAGGCTGTGCTTAGGTTGTCTGCCAAAGCCTGTGGGAAGAAGATATAGGGCAGAAAAGGATCCTGCAAACACATGGACTCAGGGAACTTCCAAAAGGAAGTTTACCCTGCAAAGGCAACAGTCCAGCTCTATTTTCAAACAGAAAATGAACAACAATAAATTACTATTTTCACCTTAAAAAAAAAAAACACAACAAAATACAAACACAAAATACAAAAGCAAAAATAAAATTACAATTAAAGAGTGATTGGATTAGGAAGGGGGTATAAAAGCAATTAAAAAACTGTTGGAGTAAGTGCTTTGTGAACAGCCTGACTGACCCTCAGTTTAGCACTCTCCTCCTTCCCCAAAGACCCACAAGCTGTAAATGAATGGTCCCCCAAGGTTCCACTGTTCAGTATTTTAAAAGCATGGAATGCTTATAGCCAGCTGATGTGGGATGTAATGGGATTTGAACTGTGTGGGATCATTTACTGGCAAACACCAACAGAGCCAGACTATGGCTGTAATTCCACAAGTTTATGAATCACCTGCTGAAATCAATGGGACAACGAGCCTGTTCAAGACTACACATGGGCTGACGTCTCTCTCCCTGAGTCAAGGCTGTATGGTGGAGAATAAATTACCCAGCCAGATACAACTGACGTATCAAGGAAGATGTAAGTTTGAGATTGGAGTATCTTGATTGCCCTAAGATGCTGAAGGTGCTGTTGGGATAATGCACAAATAATTCATTAAAAATCTTTTCATCTCCCAGGCTGGCCTGCAAGTTGTTGACATCAGAGTGTTGCTACACAAATATCATTTAAGGCTGAGATGTGATTCCTGTTAACAGATATGGTGGATAAACTTGTGCCCATACCTGACTGGTGACCCCAAAGGATGTTCAAGTAGTACTGGTGTTTGGGCCATTTCATATGGGCTGAATTTTGTATGGCATCATGAAAAAATTTGGGAGTACATTTGTCATGCTTCCAACAAAACTGATTTTTTATTATGCATTCCTCTGAACATAAAAATTTAGATGATTTTTATCAATGACCATTATTATTGGCAATATAAAACCATTAGTTTTGCAATTTATGGAGATTTTTAGAAAGAAAATCTTCCTCCTGGCTCATGCTTCAGTTTTCAATTGGCTGAGAATTTTAATAGCTATTCAATGGCAAAAAAAAGTGCCTGATCTCTAGGCTTGAAACAGTATTTTGACTTGAAGGGCTGGATATTCTTTTTGTTTGTTGGCCAAGTGACTAGCCATTCACTGCTTTTCATGTAGCAAGAGCTGCTTTCTGTACCACACAGCCATCACTGCACTGAGCACTTATTTTGCTGCAGGTAGGAAGTCAAATGTAAGAACTTATTATCTTATAACAACAAGTGCCATCTGAGTCTTCTGTACTCCCAGGAGGAGGTTTTATTTCAGTTTCTTACCATAATGTAATATTTCCCTTGACAGTCTGCAGATTAAGTACACATTTACCCGGGCTCTGAAGCAGAGAACATGCAATGAAGAAAAGGCAAGTCTGCAATTTCATGTTGAAATGTCAAGCTGCACTGGAGCTAGGCATTTTTCTTTGTTTTCCTGCTCTCACAAACTTTATTCACTTCACATCGTTCCTTCTTAGGAAACTAGGTGCGTCCCCAGAAGTGTGTGCAGACTTCTTAGTTCCACTTTGGATCACTGCAGCCACTTGAAACATCCGTGAACTTAATGAACCATCTCAGCTCCAATAAATAGGAAATACTGACCCTGGGGACCAGAAAAATACTGCATCATGTCATTATTTCTTAGGTTTTTCTCAAAGAATAAACTTTGGGATATCAACTAAGAAATTAGCCTGCCCACATATGCTGAGTGTCAAAATGCTATCAGAAAGAGTCAACCTTTGTCTCAAAAAGTCTGCCTGTGAAAGCAAAGGCTGGAGAAACAAAACCTCTCTCCAGAAATGTGGAGGAATGTTCTGTATCTGAAATCTGCTTCATCATTACCAAATTGAGCTGATTCTGCAGATACTTCAGCCTGAGTGACTCTTGTGCACATGACATTCTTCAAAGGACAGTGTTTTCCAATAACAATTACCAATCACAGAAGCTTGGCATCTTCAGTTTGAAGGAGTGGCACATCCAGAGCATCTGGATGGACTCTTTCAAAAGCATTTTAGCTTCTCAAAATTGTACCAGGAAACCTCATGAGTGGAACCCTTGTGAAAGAGTGTCACATTTTCCTCTTGAAGCTGTTAATCACAATGGTCCCTTCCCCTGGCAGGCAGGTGATGCCACTTTGTTTTACAGAGCTGTACAGCCTCAGATTGCAGAAGAGATGCTCCTATTGAAAAACAAACAAAACAAAACAAAAAACACACCCAGGGAGTGGCTGGGGAGGACCTGAAATGAGTCATGGACCACAGCAAGGTCTTTCCTGCCATTCAAGCCTGGTGGGTCAAATGCAGGAGATAAAAAAATTGAGGGAGAAATGAAAAAATACCTTCATAAGGAAAAAACACACTGATCACTGCAATTTTGTTTAGAGTTGCAAAAATAAAGGTTAATTCCAGTGATGATAACAGCTATTAGCATTTATGATGAATGAAATCTATAGTCACTACTGCATGGTTAAATAAAATTAATATCTACAGTTGCTTTTTCATGTCATGTATTGAAAAGAGAGTGCTTTGTTCTCACCTAATTTTTGTATGTTCCACAGTTTTTGCCTTATGCTTTGCTGGAAGAGAAGAAGGGATTGATTTACAAGACACAATTTGCCAAGAATTTGCGGAGACAAAAGAAACTGAGCTAATTATATAGGCTATGAAGATAATTCAAATAATTCATCAAACCCTATGCTGGGATATCAGGGAGTAATGGCAAGCTGGAAATATCCAACAAAATCCTGAAGCTGTTAGAAAGGTGGTGCCACACTCTGAATTCTGCTAGTGGCTTCATCTGAAGGTAATTTTGAGCACATTTAAATACTCCAGGTTTCACCACATCCTTGAAACAAGGATGGAAACCCAACATGTCACGTTTTTCAATCCATCCATTCTGCTATCCAACCTTTCATTCCTCTTTCAGCTCCAGCAAATATCATCATTGTGCAATGAATTTATCTAATTGAACCTGTTCAGCACATGCTTTTGATGTATTTTTGCAGGAAGGTGCCAGGTGATCTCACCAGGTTCTACACATGTTGGGGTGAAGCACCCCTGACTCACCTTTTATCAATTACATTTTTCATGCCTTCAACTCACTGAGAGCACAACCTCCTGGGTAAGTTTAGCCAAAGTTTGTCAAATGTGGCTACTGGAAGGCTACTGCTGTCTTAGGAGAAGGGGTGTGATTTCAGAGAATTTTACACAGCTACAGATGATGGTGCAGGTGGTAGAAGAAGCACTGACTTGTTGCTTCTGGAAAAGAGTGAAATCACATTTTCAGGACAGACTAGAAAGTGCTGGCTTAGTTGGATAAAAGAGTCATGGGAAGGAAACACACAGATTATGTGCCATTAGACAGACTGGTATCTGTTATGTGGAAATTCTGACTGTAAAATGCTCTCATAACAAGGAGAAAAATGCATAAGTTTTATTCACTTCTAAAATTTGGAAGGATATCCAGAAAATTACTGTTGCAAATGTCATATTTTATAAAAGATCATGTGTAAATGTATACTGTTTAAATCTGGGGGAGTGTAAATCAATTTATATACTCTTTTCCAAAATAACAAGTAGTAGGACGAGAGGAAATAACCTCAAGCTGTGGCTGGGGAGGTTTAGATTAAACATCAGGAAAAGATTCTCCACTGAAAGGGTGGTGAAGCAATAGAACTGGCCTTGGCCTTGGCAGTGCTGGGTTAATGATTGGACTTGATGATCCCAAGAGTATTCTCCAACCTAAATAATTTTATGATTCCATGAATCTACACACAGGTTGATGATTACACATAAAGTACAATTTTTTTTTTTTTAATTGACTGCATCTCTGAAACACCAATTGTAAAATTATGAAATACCATAATGGTTAGGTACAGAGTGCCTAATCTTTAAAAGCTGATATGGGTATGATGAATTAATCAGTACACTGCAATAAAATTATTAGGCATGACTGTACTGCACCCACCTTTAGAGCATTACAAGAAGTAAATTGTCCAAAGAAATACATAAGACTATTTGTGATAAAAAACCAGAGATGCAGTGTATCATAAAAATAATTCCAGGAATTTCCTTCGATACTCTCTTTTTATCTTTATCAAAGAGGATGTGAGGAAGCACAGCATTAGAAATTATATTTATTTCCTTTAAAAAGTCTTCTGAGGAAAACTTGAAATACAGTGGTTTAACTGAGACGATTCTTTCTTAGAAAAAAATGACTCATCAGAGAAGAGAGTATCCTCAGGAAACCAGGTTTGATATCACCTGGGGAACCTGAATATACATGAGCCCATATTATCCTGCAACTGCCACTCCACTTTCTGTCAAATTTGCAAAGTTATGTCAGTCAAAAAGAGTTCCCAGTTGCTGGGGAAAAGGAAATATCACACCCATTATTGGAAAAGGGTAGATGGGACACAAAATTCTTGCCTCTGCATTGGAGAGACATGGATATGACTGATGGATGGATGGATGGATGGATGGATGGATGGATGGATGGATGGATGGATGGATGGATGGATAAATGGATGAGTAACTGTCTGGATAGCCACATCCTGAGGGTGGCAGTTCATGTCTCAATGTCCAAGTGGAGGCCAGCAACAAGTGGTGCTCCTAAAGAACCCACACTGGGGCTGACACTGTTCAATATCTTCACTAAAGTGTAGATAGTGGGATCAAGGGCACCCTCAGTAAGACTGCTCAGGAAGTTCAGGATCAGAAGCACAGGAAGGCATGGATCTATTACTGCAGGACCACAGAAGAGCCACCAAAATGATCAGAAGGCTGCAGCCCTTCTCTGGTGAAGACAGGCTGAGAGAACTGGTGTTGCTCATCCTGGACACAAGAGGAGTTTGGGAAGGACATGCTCCAGCCTTTCAACATATTACAGGGAAAGAAAGAAAGATGGAGAAAGATTTTTTGCAGCACATGTAGTGACAGGACAAGATGCAGTGATTTTAAAGTGAAAGAGTGTAGATTTAGGCTGAATATAAGGCAGAAATTTTTTGGAATGAGAGCAGTGAGGGCACTGCAACATGTTGTCCAGAGAAGTGATGGGTTCACCATTATTGGAAATATTCAAGGCCAGTTTGGATGGGCCTTGGGCAACACAATCTAGTGAAAGACATCCCTGCCCACGGCAGGGTGTTCGGGTTAGCTATCTTTAAATGTCTCCTCTAACCCAAACCATGCTTCGACAGTTCTATGATTCCGTGTGGATTTTTCAGACAGCATATGTCTTTAAGTGCTCATTGTCTTAATGTTTACTACAAAATTGTGGTAGTGCTATGTGGTCAGCCAGTCAACTACATTAAGAATATTTTCTGTATGTTTCCCAAGCTTAATAGATATGATATCAAGCAGATACCTGAATGCAAATAATGACATTAGCAGAATAAATGTTTGTAAATTACATTAGTTTTTTCAGTCTATCTGAATTTCCTAGTGTGCTAAATGGACAGATTTTAAAAGCTTCATTACATTATTTTCTGTGTAATTTATTGGCACTTCAACAGGGCTAAGACAGGAAGCACAAACAAATGAAGGAGAGTATTTAAAACCTATTTACGTATTGCACGTATACATACACAGACACGTGTGTGTGTGTGTGACACATATTATATGGATATTTATACACTCATGCATATGCTTTGACTGTAACATTTTCTAAGAAAAATAGAACATTATGTGCCTCAGTTTTCAGGAGAAGCTGGTCCTTTCTGCCTTTGAAAATTCCAATTGTCTGTCTGCCACTAAGATAGTCACTTTTCTCAGGCACATTTCTCAGGAGATATACAGGGAAGACCTGAGGGTCTGCCAGCCTTCCCACAGCACATTTCTTCATTCAAATTGAATATTTCTGCTGGAAATGAAGGTGAGTAGAAGAAATGCATTATGCTGAACAGTTGTTACTGCTTTTGCTACTGCCACAAAATTCTGCATTTTTTCTGCACAAGCATTTTTCAAGCAAGGCCTCACATGCCATCATTCACTTACAGTGGAATTATAGTTTACTTTCAGGTTTATTGTGAGGCAGGAGTGAAGCTTTAAGTTACTTACATTAGTCATATACTGAAATAATATTGAAACAGGTTGCTCAGTGATGCTGGAGGGATGAGGAAGAAGGGAGGAGGAATTTTGTAGAGATGAGAAAGCCAGGAACCGGCTTTCAGTAAGGACTTCTTAGCAGCTCTGCTCCTCTGCCTTGTCCTTGATCACACCAGGAATTCACTTCCTAAACTTGAATTTTTATTTGGACTCCTGTGTTTTAGAAAATCCAGCTCAATATGTATTTGAAATTGTTTGTATCTAAAACAAGAGATAAATCTTTAAATCTATTTATTTAAAAATAAATATGTTTATCTATTTTTTTCTATCTCCAGGGTAGAGGACACTTTTCCTTTCATACAAGAAAGTGTTGACATGACATCGTGGATGTTTGGGAAGTTCTGACTCACTCTGCAAAGGATAATGGGTGGGACTTGGACTGAGACCAGAATCCTTTCATTGGAGAGGGTTTTCACTCAGTCTGCTGTCTGGGACAACATTGTGAAAAGCTGTTGATATCACACTGTCTTCCAAAAGCCAATTTGCCCCTCGATGAAAGGCAAGCTATCAATTTAATGTATTCTCTCCATGTTCTCAGATGAGATCAAATATAGCTTGGTCGTAGGAGATACTTATTTCTAAATAATTTTTTGTATTTTTGATGATTTTAGGCCACTGCTCTCTTGAAAGTAGTGTGGTGTTTCTAAGCTGTCTTCAGGAGGATTTCCATTCCCTATATGCTGTTTCCCTCCTCTTCCCCCACAGAAATCACTTCCTGATGCAAGTTCTCTTGTTGGCAGTGTCCCTTGTTCATTTGCATGGACCTGAGGCAGCAATTCCAGTGGTTTCATTCTGTGTGAGTTTGCCTGGCAATTTGAACAATCTCCCTGCACAGCAAACAGCCAGGGATACCCAGACTGTAGTTAACATTTTGTTAATTAAAAAATTGGGCCTAAGCTGCTCAGTGCAGAATAATGGAGCAGATGCCATCTCTCTCTGTCTCTTTGGTCCATCACCAGTACCTAAGTTGCTGGAACCACTCAGAGTCAAAAAGTCTGACAGAAACGAGCTTCACCTGCTGTCAGGGTTGCAGCCAATTGGCACAGCACAATCAGCTGCTGTTGGGTGCAAAACAACCGGCTCCAAGCTGTTCTGGAAGGCTGCTCCCCCACTTCACCTTGTCAGATTGTTCTCCTCCTTCCTCTCTCTCAATAAATGGTCGCCTTTCCCCCTTCAATTGCCTCTAGTGATTTTAGGAGACCCTAGGCTTTTCACCTTTTCATAGCACATGTATTTTACAGAATAAGTAGACTGACATCTCTACATTTGTTTTATCTCCATGCTGCTGTTGCAAGTTGTAGGTAAATTCAGCACAGGGATGCTGACAAGTGTTGCATTGATGAATGATTATAACAGAAGAAGCAATAAATATTGGGAGTTGTATACCTTGCAGAAATTATTTTAAAAACATGAGCAGCCTTCACCTAACCAGACAAAGAGAGAAACAAAACTGCCAGGAAAACAGTTTGTCTGCTAAACTGCCTTCCACAGGCAATATATTCTAGGCAGGAGAAACTTGGTCAAGCAATGCATGAAGGAAGGGAAATAAGCTGCATTTTTATTCCATTAACAAATGAGGGAGAAGGGGCACTGAAGATGCAAAAGGGTAATTTCAAGAGGAGAGTCCGCAAGGAAACTTAGTGAGGAAGACTGTGAAAAGGGAACTTTTAAATAGCAGGTGTGATGTGATTCCAACCTCTAAAGCCAAAAAAGGAAAGACGTCTTTGGAAATCAGGGCAGGACAGAAGATTCTTTCAGGTGAAACAATAAATCTTGTGTGAATTAGGAGGACTGAAAACAGAAACTGAGAGGACTAAAAGTAATGTGCAATAAGAAAGGGAAAATGTATTTGTACAAGGAAAAACAGTCGAGAACAGATGGAAAGGACACATTACAAAACCATAATATTTATTTAATTAACACTCAATATTTATTCATTACTTTCTCACCTGACAAGTTGTAACAACTTTCCACTAACTGGAAATCAAGAACTTAAATAAAAATGTTAAACAGTCTATGCAGAGCTGTTTCTTCACACACAGAAACTCCAAAAACCTGTCATGGCATGGACCTCTGGATTTTTTTTTCTCTTTTTGGCACAAGTATCTTTTTGTAGCCATGACCTAGTGAAAGACAAAAATAATATACTGCATAAAAAACAACAGGTTCACTAAAATCATACCTAAGTTGCTGCTTTGGCTGGCAAAGAGAAATCCCATTCAAATAGAAAAACTCTGATACTTCCTTCTATTTAAAATTTAATTAGAAGTATGCTTGGACAATCACAGCCTGTTGAGCCAGCATTTTTAAAGAAATTACAATCCTTGATCTGTGTGCTCCCACCACTAAGCAGAAACAGAATAAAATTACTATTTATCTCTTGTGTTGTTGTCACATGAAATAAATTTATTCATACTGTGAAATCAGTAAATGTTTCAAACATAAGATTTTGTCGTTGTGTCTGAAAAAAATAACTTTGGAGAATATTTCCCTAGAAAAATAGAAACAATTGGGAAGGAAAAACTAACAAATGTCTGACATTACGCAAGGCAGATTCCCTTGGGTGTCAACAAACATGGCAAAGCCAGGTAGAGTTTTATGGATCAGAAGTCTAAAGAACAAAGCACAACACTGCACCTTGACAAAAAGTATCTCATAATGAAGAAACTAAATTAAATGTTTCCTTCAATGAGCCCCAGTAACCAAAGCAAACAAGGGAATAATAATGAGCCTTGGAAATATAACCCATGAAAGAGGATCATGTAGTTTCTTTGATGAAAAGCGAAAATCACCCCAAATCAAACAAGTCTCTGCACATCGTCACACTGAGTTCTCACATTTTTGGCTGCAGGCATATTTCATATGTAACCTGGTTTGACAAGTTGCATTGGAAGAATGTCAGGGCTAGAAAAAATACACCTCTTTCAAACTACACAACTGCAATAAATATTAACTTTTTGCAGTGACTTTTTTTTCCTTTGAAATACTGAATGTTGAGGTCCTTCCTTTCCTGGACCATGTGTGAACACCCTTCTCCAAAACTCTTTGTCCCAGAGGTGAACAGAGAATGACAAATGCTAAAGCACACTTTAAAAAGCTTCGCCTAGACATCAAACTCCAAAACTTACTTTCAAGACTGTGTTTGAGTTGAGGGCTGTCAGGATAAATTCTGCCTCTGCCATACTTTGTGCAGTCAGGCGAGTTCAGCAGAATTGCAAAGGATGTATACAACACAGTTTGGCCCATTAGCTTCTACCATTATCTAAGCTCCTTCAGTTTTGGGTGTAATCAGTTTAGAGTAGATTAAATCCTGTGCCAGCAGATCACAGAATCACTGAATTCCTCAGGACAGCTTTTTTATTCCAGGTTACAAATATACCCTGTGCAGCTGGGGATAAACATCTACTTTCCTAGCAGAGGTTTTCCAAGAAGTTTTAGTTCATGGAACATTTTGATTATTTGAATAATGATAATTATACAGAAAGCAATGCTGATGAGTGATGGACAGAGCAACACAGACTTTTAAAGTACATTTAGTTTACTTTAATTGCCACCTCTGTATAAATGGGAGGGCCATTTTGCTAAGGGTTGGCATATAGCTAGTATTTGCTCTTTATTTTACTCTGAAGATTTTAACATTGGGCGGCTTCTGATTACCCTTGAAATTAGAGGACAAGAGGAAATGGCCACAAGCTGTGCTAGGGGAGACGCAGATTAGATGTTAATAAAAATTTCTTCACTGAAAGGGTGGCCAAGCATTGAAAGAGGCTGCTCAGGGAAGCAGATTATTCATCATGCCTGAAGAGAGTTAAAAGACATGGATGTGGGGCCATGGTTTAGTGTTGGGCTTTGCACTGCTGGGATAATGGTTGGATTCACTCATCTTAAGGGTCATTTCCAACTTAATCAATGTTTTCATTCCATTATTTGATAACTACTAAAGTTTGAAAGGAAGCAATGAGATGTATGCTAGAAAAGAAACTGTACGGAACTTGATTTTTTGGTCTTGTGGATGAGTTCTATAGAGACAAGAGGTCAGTAAAAAATCTGTGTAAAATGGTGATGGGTAGGAATGGTGAGGTCTCAGACAGACTTCTAGTTTCCACCGTTCATGTCAGCTTTTTTAATTGTCCATGATTGTGTCTCCTTGTTTAGTGTAGCTCTGTGTCTGTATCCCTACGAACCAATTACTCTTCTGAAACAGTTTATAGGAAGACTGGATACCTCACACAGTCCTCTGTATTCCTGTCATGAAGGTAACTCATTAGGGATCAAGTACTTTAACACCTAAATTTTGGATCATTAAACCTCTTAGCAGGAATTTTTTAAACTTTGTTCTCCAATTGTGGGACTAGGGTGCACAGTTGTATCTCAAGTCACTGTGTCTGCAAGTCAAAACCATGTGAAAAATGCTGGTTTACAGCACATTGCACTTGAGGAAATGAGCATGAAAATTGTATTTTACATGTTCAGAGGAAACTTTTCAGAGGTCTATGACTCAAGCCAAATCATAGGTCATTTCACCAAAACATCTCAAATTCCTTCAAGTCCAGTAGAATGTCTGTTCAAAAAATGTGAAAAATTTAAGTGGATTCTGCTTGCATGTTCTAGGACCAGAAATCTTGAAGAAAAGAGGTTTTATCTGCTGAAGGAGACTAAGCAAGCAAAACAGCCCAGAAGCACTTGGGAAAATACAGTGCTTGGAAAAAATTGTTTTGAAAGGGAACACAGAGAAAATGAGACTAGAAATCATTTTGCAATGTCAGCTCGATGACATTTTTGTGCCTTCTGCTTAACAATGTTCACTTTGTAAAGTAATAGAATGTAGGATGTGAAAAATGGGTTTCTTTGGAGAAATAGACAGTGGTAACTGAATTGCTACCAAAAAAATGAAAGGGAAAACAAGGAAGGAGAAGAGAGTCTTTTGGGCCTGAGATTTGTGTAACATGGGTTTGTGTAAAGTTGGCAAGACTTGTGGGTGCCTGATGATAATTGCAAGGGGCCCCACAGGCACAAGTTCGAGCCAGGACTTACTCTTGTTAATCACTGAAGACATAAGAAGCCAGACATGGCACACAATTAAGGCAGGCTACTAGAGAAGAGAAAACAGGTCACACCATAGGAAGATGCACCTTTCCCCTCTGAATCCCTTGGCGAGGCGTAGCACCACAGCAAGCAATGGTGAAAGATGCCCTAGAAAGTCTGCATGAAGTCAGCACACACTAAAATAGAGCTGGGTCAAGAAAAGATGGATGCAGGAGTTAAAAAATCCCATGCCAGAATGAGTATTAATCACATGACTGATGGTATTCAAACAATTTTGGGAGATTCAAACCAGAGATTCATCTTCTAGGAACAGAGCTGACAGATTTGTCTGAAGGTTGGAGTATCATAAAACCTAATAAATCATAGGGGAAATGTAGGAAATCTGTCAGAAAAAAAACCCACAGAATAAGGGGCTAAAAAAAAGATTTCCCTTGAAATTTCATGCTTAGGTTTTCAGAATTAGCTTTTCAACACATTAACTTGCATTCAAAGAAGGCCTGAATTTAGAGTACCAAGAGCTGGGAATTCAACCAAAATATCACCTTTGAATTTAAGGATTGCACTGAAAGTTTTTCTCAGAAAGAAGAAATGGATCACATGTTTTACCTTAAAGCTGTAATGATCCCATCTCTGCATCAGCTGGCTGCAATCTGCTTCCAGTGAAGTCAGCAATGGAAGCCAAAATATCTAAGGAAAGATGAAATCAATTACAAAAGAACAAAAAGAGTGTCCTTAAAAGTAGTGCAGGATGAAGGATTTTTATTTTTCTGGCCAAAAGACTCTCTTATTGAGACAGAGAAATAAGCTTTAGTCTGAACCAGGAAGCCAGCAGAGCTGCCCTGAAGTTATCAGAACCTAGAATACCCCTCTTCTGGCTGAGATGCCATTTGGAGATGGATGAGACCCTACAAAGGTTCCCAGACTTGGAAATGGCATTAAAACTGGAGATGTAAGCCTTCACAAGAGCTTGTACGACTGTGAGCGCTGCCAAATGTGTACCCAAACCTACAGCTTAAGTTTTCCAAACAGGGTAAACAGCTAAACATTACTGGTCAACCTAAGTGTCAGGAAAGACAACGAATTTTTTACAGAAAATATATATAAAAGTACAGTGGCAAAGGAGATCTCAAGGAGAGGAAAATCTTGAAAGGTTGCATCCAAAACCCAAGCCTCTGCTCCTATTCCATCAAATCTGAAGAAAAGCTCAAATAACTAACAAGATTTTGCACACAAGTTTGCATACACACAAGGAATTTGGCTGAAATTTAGACTTCAGTTTATGTTCTTAAAACTGCAGTGAAACTCTAGATTTGTGTAATAAGCCAGTTGTGTTCACAGAGGACATGTGGTGTAACTTCATGTTTGGCATCCTCAAGTCTGTTTTTATATATACAAGTTCAATTCTTACCATAACTCACTCCACAGTTCGGTTTTTTCCCCAGTAAAAGGAGACAAGGCTTCTCAATTTACTGGTGAGAAATAATGAACTGGATCTCTAGGTGTAATTATTTAACCAGCATGCAAGACTGGAAAAAAAATCCAAGATTTGCATGTTCCTATTTTGCAGTTCTGAAGCACCATGATAAAATTTTTAAGAAATCGGTTAAAATATTTTTTTCAGGAAAAAAAAATTCAGTAATCAGTTCAAGAACTAATGACATTTCTGTGGAGGAAACATGCAATGTTCTGGCAGCTTGGGTTAACAGTTCCTGAAAAACCTGTGGAGGAAGTGTTTACACAGGGTTTTAGAAGAAAAGTAAAAGGGCAATGAAGGAAGATGATTCATGAGTGAGGAAGTCTCAAGCCTTCTCTTAGAAGGCAAAGCTGGAATAAATTCATAGTAAAGAGAATTTGGCAGTGGGAAGAGCAAGGAAACAAGGTAGCTGCAAAGAGGAACTTTAATCTCTACAGGCTCTGGATCAAAATTCACTGTCACAATACATTTAGGGGTGGAAGACATCACAATGAGTTAATCCTGAAGTGTATAAAGTGTCTGTAAGACACAAAATATTGCCAAAAGGATGAAAATATGAAGTGAAGGTGACTTGGAAAGGGCAGTTCCCAATACTAAATAAATCACGCAAAGGTGCACGCAAAACCCAGATTAACAGCAAGCCAGCAGGAATTTACCCCTTCTGAGAGGAGGATAAGCTATTTTGATAGCATTATTCCCAAAGAGATGTCAAGTTTAAAAAATCTGGCTGCAGAGTCAGAGCATCATAAATAGTTTATTTAGGTATCTTGGAGCAGGAGGTGTTTTCCTACGCCTGTTGGCACATTACAGAGGATTAACCCAATTACAGCTCCTCTCACCTTTCTGCCCACAGGCAAGGGCAATGAGAGAACATATGAAAGATTACTTATTATGTAAAAACCCAGTGTCTTCTTTTGCAGTTCCACCTGGGTCCACAGAGTCTGTATCAAATTTATATCTGCAAGGTGATATCTTCAGCAAATTATTATGAAATTCACACATAAACCTACTGGTGCTGTTCTTGCTCTGTGCTGACCCCAGACTGGCTCAGTTGGAGGACTAGTGCAAGAAACAAATACCTTCTTTTCATGAAATTTATAACCAAAGAAAGTTCTCCTGACTAGATAAAGAGATACAGTTCAAACTCAGAGTTGGGATTATGACACCACTAAAGGCAGAAATACAGAAGAAAAAAGATAAGACAAACAGAGAAAATAGATCTATAAATAAACAACGCAGATGGTTCTGTGTCCTGCACAGAGGCAGAGAAGAGTTTATGAAATGGAATGAGGCATCTGCCCATCTGCACATGGATGGATTAAATGGTCTGGAAGGGAAGAATCCAAATCAGATGTTCAATTCCTGAGAGAAAATTTTGTCCATTACTCCCGTCATGATGGGGAAAAGGTTCTGTTTGGACTTTGGATTTTTACCACTGGTGTTTCCTCCCTCTACAGCAGTATCACCAGTGGTTTGCTAAGGATTAGGTTTTAGGAGATTGTAGAGTTTGTTTTGAGGTATGACTTGGAAAGAAAGTGGAATTGTCACCCAAGGCACGTTCTACTAATGCCACAAGTGTTTTTCCTTTTTTGCCCTTCTCCTTTCCTGGGCTTTTAGGGAAGGGAAAGTGAGGATGAACACAATAAAATCAGTTTGAACTCTGTCTATAATTAAAGATTGCAGATTAATGTTGACAAACTCATCCCTTGAATTATTTGAGAAGTGTTACTTGAGGTCAAAACAGTAACAGGCTCTGTATCACACTGCATCTTATTAGGGATTAATGTGCTTTCAAAGAAAAGTTCACAAAAGTCTCCTTTCATCCTGAGATTTGCTTCCCAACCAGTTTTAATCAGATGAAGTTTCATAACAAATGCCCTTGGTAGTTAGACATTTTCCCAAACAACATTGGGTCATTTGGCCTAATGCAGTGTTTCCCTTGGTGTATGAAAGCTTGATACAGCAAAACCAGAATTTTACTTAGTAATTCAGAGGGAAGTTTTGTTCTGTGAAAGTAAAAAGAGGTTCTGGGTTGCACCAGAAGAAAATGTCCCATGCTTAAAACAACAGTCATCTATTTGGTGCATTCACCAGTCTTTCATAATAGATTTTGAAAATTTATTTGTGGCCTAGGTAGGTCTTAAGAAACAAGCTGCAAATGTAGATGTAACCCCACAGGACAAACACAAAACACCAACAGGAGTTTTTACATAGCATTCAGCCCAGGACCCCTGTGACCCATAAATGGGCATGATTAAGGGGAAAACACACACTAGTATAACTCATTAACTCAGTATATAACTCAGTATAACTCAGTGTCTGAGCAGAGCAAGAGCCACAAGGACCAGGCAAAGCCCTCCCAGACTAGCTGCATGCCACAAAATGCAGCCACAAGAGTATTGCTCTGGAAATGATGGAGAGACAATAGACACCAATTTTATGTGAATCCATTGATGGTAACACTTTGAACATGCAATTTAAAGAACCAAGATGGCTAATCCAGGTGGAGAATGTGCAGTGTCCAGCCAAATGCCTCTGTATGAAGAGATGCATTACCAACACTGTGGGGTTAAACTCCCTTTTTACCTGCTGCATAACAGGCATGGTGTTAGGGAGAGTGGCAGGCAACTCCATGCCCTGGAGAGAGTCATTTCATCTCTTCCCGTCTTTCACATGCTCCTCAGTATTACTCACATCTAATTTCACAGAAAGTGGTTCAACAGAGGATGTGTCATTCCAGATATATTTGCACATGAGTAACTGAATCTTGTGAGCTTGACTGGCATCTTTAGAAATACTAACAACAAATAAGCCCACATGTATTGCAAGAACACACTTTTTTATCCAATCAAAGACATTTTTTTGTAGAGGCTTTTCAACATCTACTCCACAGCTTATTGCATGGACAGCAGCCAGAGAATGGAAAATATGTACCACACTGTCACCAAAGAACAAAATAACTTCCCTATGTTTTATAGTCTTTTGTAAAGTATTATTAGCTCAAGGTGAGCCAGAGTGACTGCACGTTCTGACTAAGTCAAGCCTTTCCAGCATGCCCTATGTCTTATTCCACTTAACTCCTCTGATTCACTGCAATTTAAATTCTATTAACACAAATAAAAATAAAAGAAAGAAAAAAAAAAGTGCAGGCTCTGAGTCAACTTGCCTGAACAGAACCATTTCCTCACTGCTACTTCCCAAGAACCAAGAGGTATTGATTCTGGAACAAAACCCTAACCACCGACCCAGGAAGAAAGTGATCTTCACATTCATCTTCCCGGTGCTTAAAAAAACAGGGTTAAAAATGTCGATGTGTACACAGCACACATACACATCCACAAATGTATTCACAAATCAGAAATTAATGTGACATTTAAGTCAAAAGTAGTAGTTGCAATGTAAGAGTGAGAGTACATATGTTGCAAAAGTGGGATCTAAACCATTGTAAATACCATAATAACCACATCAGTGGAGTTAAGCTGTCAGCCTTTGACTTTGAAAACAGGATCTCCCACCTTGAATTCACAGAATTTAATTAAAAACTAAATAAGACTGCTGTGGGGAGGAATAGGAATTGATTACAATCTGAATCAATTGAGTCTGAATACAAAAATGGAGCTGTGTCTTTTCTGGGGAGAATGGATTGGGCACTGAGTTGATTCTCAGCTTCTTTTTGAAGCCCTTTCCAGCCCACATCTGTAGAGATACTTTACATAAGAATACATCTATACTTCTGGAGTGTTTCAGAGAGCTGGATTTATCATTCCTTGTTCACAATGGACAGCATCATAAATGTCCTTGAATGTTCCAAGTAGCCATGGTCATCTCCCATGGTTCAGTGCTGGGTTAATGGTTGGAATCAGTGATCTTAGAGGCCTTTGCTGACCTTATTGATGCTATTCCTTCCTTCCTTCCTTCCTTCCTT
>JANPWX010019871.1:1500587-1575877 GCA_024734555.1 Trochalopteron elliotii
CCCAAATGTAGTAGCCCCCAAATGCTAATAGTAATGTCATTTCCTCACAACCTCTTCCAGAACTCTGTTATGAGATTGTATTTGATAGACTAATCCCCCACTTCTAAGCATTTAAATAGAAATAAAAACTGTTCTTGTTCCCTTGTAGGGCCAAAGGGAACAGGACCACCAACATTTTTTGCCCTCTGGTCATCTGGAATCAGTGCAAATTTTCTTTTTCTTTTTTCTTTTTCGTTTTTTTTTCTTTTCTTTTTCTCTTTCTCTTTTTGAAAACTGTTGGAGTTTTACCACCAGCTTTTAAAGACTAAATTCACAATCCAGAAAAGGAAAGATAAAAATGCAACAGATTAAAAGTAATTTTAAAAAATTAACCCCACAAAAGCCAGAAAAGTCACAGCACTGGAACCCCCTTCAGACTTACATTCAGTGTATTTGGGAAAATGCGTATTAAAATGTTCTAATTCTTATTAAAACTTTGAAAACATCTATATGATAACAGCAGTTATTTTATCCAATAGTTAGGAATGCACTGAAAGAGTCTTTCAAGGCAGCCAAATGGGAAAGTGTTCACAAACTGAGCTCCCAGTGAATTAACCAAGGAAGACCACATTTGCTGTAGTAATATGCAACAGAGCTTGAAACCATCCTGCCAACAAGAAATGGTTTTCTTGCAAAAAAGTGTCAATGTATGCTGGGTGAATACCTTAAAATTTCTAATAAAATTTATTTTTTAACTACAAATGGATATGAAATTTGATGGCACTGTGACTTTGGAACCCAGAAGGTTTAAAACAGCAGACAACATCAATCTGGTTTTCCATATCTAGTACTTTAAATATTTGTTGACACTGCTGAATAACATGTTCTATTTTTAAAAACAGGTCAAAAATCTTGTTATGCCTTGACTTGTAGTCTCCACAAAAACAGTGGGTTTTGTGTTTTAAGATGTTACTGGCTGGAACACACAAGTCTTTGGCAGTGCTTTGTGGTGTAACTATCTAGCAAAAAACCAAACCAAAACAAAACAAAAAAAGAACAAGGAAAGCTGCATTTTCCTATCCAAGACATTTTTCTCACCTCTGTCCTGTAGTGGAAATAATGACAGCTCATTCTGCTTTTGATGAGTGGGATAAAAGTGAATTGACACAGAGCACTCCTTGGTTTCACAGCTCTGACGAAACTCATGATGTAACGTGAGCAATTACGTGCAATTTTTACAATCGAGTCCCATGAGTGAAGTTATTGTTAGCCAGGGGTTTATCTCCCCTGACAAGTCAATCCTGCTGATTGGAACCCCTCTCTGGGTCTGGTGACACATGTGTGTGCTGAGCAGCATGTGCTGAGCCCCTGGTTATTCATGCCTGTGATGGCTGCATTAACCACGCGGTGAAATCCGCATCACCCCAGTGTCAGCATCTCCCAAGGAAGCACAGCTGTGGCCTTGCCAGCTAGTGGAAATGAGGATTTGATGATTGAGAAGCTCCTCTTACCTAGGAGAGCACCTTGTCAGAGTGTCTGAAGAGAGTGCATTTGGACTTGTGGCGCAAAATTTCACAAGAAAACCTGGAGTTCTGGAAAGACTTTCTGGCAAATGCCCTTTTCCCTCTGTGAAGTGCTGAGGTTTCTGACACTATTGATTCAGAAGGCTGCTTGCTATCACACTGGAAATCCAGGTTTTGTATTTCTTCCCCTACTAAGGACATGTTATCTCTTTTCCTGATTCCTAGATTCCTGATTTCCTAGATTCCTTTTTCTTCCAAATGCCTAGTGTTTACATGAGCTGAAGGGAAATGGAATGGCATCTAATCTTAACCCTGCATGTCCAATTTTTATTTATATTGTAGAAAAGGATTGTGGTTTTGGCAACTGCAAATCATTGTCACAGGAACACAAAGCAGACATTGATTTCTAAGGCCTTACACTCTTCAAAGTGTGGTGGTGTAAACCTGGAATAAGTTCACTCAAATGGAACGTTGTTGAGACAAGAGCACTGGCACCTCAGCACAAGTTTGCTGCAGGTTAGACCCTAAAACACAGCCAGAAACATGTTCTCATTACCTCTTGAGCTCTTAAGTAATCCAGAGGATTTAGAAGTAGAAATATTATTTATTTTCTATGCACACTGACAAATGCTGAGAATACCAAATATGCGTTTAAGGTTGGATGAATACTTTTGCAGTTCAAGGCACTGTAATCTATAAAATTAAACTTGAGACACTTTTCTGCAAGAAAATGTCCTTTCCTAGAATGTCTTTGTTTCTATACTGTCACCGTTAAAGAGGGGCAAGTGGATCAAAAGTTTTAGAAATCCAAATATAAAATGAGTAATTTTGTTTCAGGTCAAGTAAATTGTCTGGCTTAATCTGAAATGTTTTGCTCCTGTCTTAATTGAGAAAAACAAAAATGTTTTGAGATATCCTGTGGTTATTGTTAATTCTAATTCAGTCAGAAGGAGAGTGCTTTTCCCATTAATTTGCTCGGTTGATTCATAAATTCAAAGAGGTATCAAAAATTCTCTCATTCCTTCTCCCAGCAATAGTCAAGGGCCATCTAGGCTGAGAGCTGCACAAAAATGAGGAAGAGAGAAGTGGTGAGAGGATCTTCAGAGGCGGAATACAATCTGTACCTTTGCAGATTTGTGATTGCTGAGTAGTGTTGAAAGCAGTCACTTTGAAATCAGGCAAATGGGTGACAGACCTCCATGGTGGGCATCACCATGGAAATTTAGAGATACTGGTTATTCACTTTGAAAGGAATTTATTTTCACATTGGGACAGGATGGCTTTCAGTGTCAGTCCTGCTCTTAAAACCCAAAACAAAGCAATAACTAAGGTTTGCAAACAAGCTGTCTCTGGGGCTTTTTTCAATGTGTACTTGTTAAAAGCAGCTTTCCTAGAGTGTCCAATATTGACATAGGAACCATGCTATGTTTCTGAGTAAGGTAGGATTCCGAGGCTTTCTCAGAAGCACTGGCAGGAGATATAAGCAAAGCAGCGTTTGTTATCTGTGCAGAGGGATTTCCACCACGTGGAAGGAACAGTGCTGCCATTGTACTCCTGGCAGGAGATGCATGCTCAATTGGCAGCAGAGTGTATCCAAAATTCAAGCCAACAGAAATCCCACCTTCCTTGGCATCCGCCTCTGCAGGATGCTGCTGCCATGTGGCCAAACACACACCTGTGTGTGTCCATCCAGCCTCCTTTGCTCTCTGGGAAGAGGGTGGGAAGGGAAACCTTGCACACCAGGCAGGTAGGAGAGGCCAGCTTCTTGGCAGTGCCCGTCAGGAGGGCTTCTCTCACCTGCCTGCCAGGTGCCATAGCAACTGCCAGCCACAACCTGCAAACAGCCACCCAGAACACTCCTGTTTGTGCCCCGTTGCCATGGGGTGGGATCTCCTGCGTGGTCGGAGGAGAGCGTGTGGCTGCATGCAGCCCCGCAGGTGTGCAAGCGCCCGTGGCCTTGGGTGCTGGGCACCCACTGAGGGCACACACAGCCAGGAGCTGTCCCCACCCAGGGCATGGAACCTGTGCTGGAAAACCAACCCAGATCCTGAGGAAACCAACCAAATTGTGCTAATTTAGTCACAGTAATTCAATTTACTATGCTAGCAAGGGAACTGCACACTTCTGGCTGTGTGAAATTTGGGTGTAAGAGGAGCACATTTAGGACTGCTCTTTATCTTCAGAGCAGGCCCACAGATGGTTTTCACTGTGAGGTGCTCATGTGGGAGCAGTGGTGCCTGCAGGTTCCTGCTCCCTTCTCCACCCAGGTAAAACTTCTGAGCCATCTTGGCCCTCGTGTCTCACAAGGTCACTCACCTGTTGGTAACACCTGAGCATACTGCTGCCTTTTTAGAGACTAAAGGAACACAAAGGGAGGTGTTACTAGCAGTCAAGTTAAGCATATTTGCTTTATCAGACTGAAGAAGAGAGAAAATATTTTTTAAGAATAAAATAAATTCATAAAAATTGCAGATAAGCATTTTAAAAACAATGGTCCTAATCTTTTGAGACAAGATGTATGGATTTGAGGTTCTGGTTTCTCTCTGTGGTGTTCAGACAAGTGGCAAAGATGAAAATGTGAAAAGTAACATATTTTGGGTTTAGGAATGAACCCTAGGACTGTTACATAAAGTTGTACTCCTCTTTAGACTTCATGAGAAATCCCTGACCTAAGCCTGTCTAAGATTTCTGCATGTAGTGACAATTACATTTACAGTAAAAAGAACAGTTCATGAGGCTGCAATTAAATCCAGCATGTCTGCTGACACTTTAGACAACTACCAGCTTGGAAGGAGAACTTTCTGTTGAACTGCAATGGGTAAATGTAACCTGTTTCTTTTTTTTTTTTTTTTTTTTTTCTTTTTTTTTTTAAATAAACCTGTGGTAAATGGACAATGCTTTCCCTCAGGGAAATGTTCTCATCAGCTTGATTCATGGAAAGTTACTCATCTTCCTACCTCAAGGAAGGAATATGTATTTAATTCCCGAGAATAGACTATTACATCACATGAGCAAAGATGGTTTAACAGGAGGCAAAGCTGTGAGAGCTTCCAAAGGCAGCAAAGTTTGCTACGAAATGAAATGCTCTTCAGATGAGTTGGTGTAGCATCTATAGCAAATACTTCACAATTAGTGTATTACAAACATTTTTGTCCTATGAGATGACCTAATACTACTGGCCTTTTCCACCTCACATCTTGCTTGAAGTGCAAGTTACAGCAGATATTCTTGCATTACTTAACTAATTGTCATCATTTGCTTGATTCATTCCATTATATTATTTGTGGTGTACCATGAAAGTCTTGTAAAATTGTGCTTGCACATCATTATTATGGGGTACTGATATTAAACTGGGAAAATGCCATGAGGTAAATGCTTAATAAATTGTTGACCTCTCAGAAATGCATATTACAAATAGCTTATGTGTAGTTGGAAATACAACATGGATGACAAAGTGCCACCTGATTTTATATGGTCTGATTATTGACAGAGCAAACTGGTATGATGGTAAGTTTTCTGAGGTACAGAACACAAGCTGTAATAATTGCTGGCACAATTATTTTTGTGAACAAAATTCACTGTGACTGAAGCCTTTTGATGTGGCTGAACATTGTTCTCACTTGACACTGCTTGTCCTTGTCTGATCTTAAATATGGATCAGAAAATCTTGCTGAAGGGTTGTCTGGAGTACCAAGATCATTTCAACATAATATAGTTTTAATATAAAGTGTGGTTTTGTCAGCTTCTAAATCCATGATTACGTTTCTGAAAAAGAAATAAGGCTTAAACTGGAATCTGCAGAAACCGTATTTTCCTCTGCCCCTCGGCAGCTTAGGAAAGTTTAAACTACAACTGTAAAGGCTAAAAGAATGATTAAGGTGTGGGACTAAGACTAGGAAGTTGTTTGCCTTCCATTTTGCCTTGTCCAGAGCACTTTCTTAGTCTGAAGAATGAGAATAAATCTCTGTTGTGCCAGCAACTCCTCTGTGTTTCTGGGAAGTCATTTAGACACATGTCCATGGAGGTGAATAAGCAGATCCAGCAACTTAGTTTGTTCTTGGAGGAGGCTGGATGTTACTGGGAAGGTGGAGACCTGTGCTAACAGGGTGCTGTGCTTGGCCTAAGAAGCCTTGTGCTCACAGGCTGGGTTTGTTAGACTGAAAATAAAGTCATAGCAACAGAGCCACGTGGCACCTCTCCAACACATGGCTCACAGGAGCTCAGGTCTGTCCACACATGTCTGTGTTGCTAGCAAGACCTTGGTGTTTCTGGACTGGGTGCTCATGGTGAACATCTGTGTTCCAGGTTCACAACTGACACATTTTAGTGCCACAAATCCAAACCTGATTTTCTTAAACTCCTTCTCCAGCTGCCCCACCCTGGAGATGAGAGCCATAAAATCTCCTGACTCCTAAAGGTCTGCTTGATGTGCCCAGGGCTGCTTCACACTTGAAAACACTGAGTTAGAAATTTCCTTTTCCATTCAACTTGTAGAGCTGGACCAGTGGATGCGTTCAGCACATTCCTATCCAAACAGTTCCTGCTCAAAGCAGAGTTTGTAACATGTTTTTCATCCAGACACTGCTTCATGTACTGGTTAAACAAATAGACTGTACACAGTGATTAAAAACACAGTGGTCACCAGAAAAGCAGATTTCCTGTCTCTGTTTTATCTCATGGTTTGTCTTTTATAGCATTTATTGCAGTGGGGATGGATATGGAAAGTGGGTGATCAGGCAGTGGAGAACCACCAAGAAAAATATGGCATTGAACTCAAAGCTTTCTTAACATAGCTCAAAAAAAAAAAAAAGTCACAGTATGATAAAAAATAATTAAAATAATAAAAATAATTAAAAGCTAATTGACCTGGAGGGGAAAAATATATGCTTATCTCAAAAAGTCCTTTAGATTCTCCACAGGAAGGAAGACTTTCCTCTGTAAAGCAGAGTAAAGAGGATTTAATTGTGGCTGATGTGAATTCAGGAAACATCCTTCTGTTTACTCTCTGTTTACTCTCACCCACCCTAAGAAATTTCCAGCACAGTTAATCACCTCCAACCAATCTGCACTGCAGTGGGAGAGAGGCCCTTATCTTGGAAGGTAAGACTAAGTAGAGAAAGATGTTCTGCACTCTTACGCCAGAATTACCCCTGGGGCTTCTTCCTCCCTGTCAGATGGCAATGACAGCTCCACCTTATCACACAAGGGTATGGTAAGGAAAGATGCTTGTTTTGTTATCTCTGTTATTATTGAATCCATGAAGAAGGAAGGAAAACAGACACCACAGGAAAGGACATTCTAGTTGCAGATTCTTATAACAGTTTGCAATTTCCTCAAGAAGAACCTACCAGGAAAGGTGGCCTAATATGGGCTACAGTCTGAATAAAGAAAAGATTATTTGGGGGTTTTTTTACTTCCCTGTATTGGCCATTTAAACATTTAATAGTTTAATACAGCAATAGAACCTGAAAAATACACAGAATCTGTTTGAAGAATACAACTTTGTTATGCCCCTTGCTGTATCATTATTCTGAATATCACTATGGTTATTGCAATAAAAAGGCGAATTTTCTTTGTCTTTTGTAACTTAGGAGAATAGTGGATAAATATTTATTACATAATATGGAAACTAAGTCTCCAAAGTTCTTTAAAACAAATTGTTGATGATGGAGTGTATGCTGCTCTATTGATTTGCGTGTCCAAAAAACATTCATTACGTCCATTACGTGGGATTTCATTCATTTTTATCTTAATTTTATGTTACAGAAAAAAAAAGAAAAAAAGAAAAATTATTTTCAATAGAGCTTGCAGATTTCTTTTCTTCTGATCATATCACATTTAGGATCTTTCTGCACATGACATTGTGCATCTAAGCACAAACACTCCTGAGATAGTCAGATGCATGCAAGCTGATTCAATTCTTGGTGAAGGAAAGAGAAAATCCAAGGTAGAAAGCACTCAGTAATCTAAAATTAAATAAACAATACCTTAACATGGCAAAACTGAAATTCTTTCTTGATGAGATTTCATTGGGCTCTTGTTCTTCAGCTAATATTAATATTTTTAAATTACATTTGCTTGGTCAAAACATCAAACAGCAAATGCATTAGTCCCACATACGTGTAGATTCTACTCTGAGTACTAGGGATAGCTGGACTGACTTTCAGCTGGACTAATTGGATCTTGTGGGTGGTTTTATTAGGATCTCTTTCCAAATAATCATTTAAACAAAACCAGGTCTGACTTTGGTAGGTACATCCCTTGAACCATTTGCTGGTTGCAAAGATTTTTGAAAGGAGCCATGGGAATGAAACAAAGCCTGCCAGCAGGAAGGAGCATGTTAAACATGCAGAAAATCTTTGTGTGTTGTCATTTAGTATTAAGTCATAGCTATTTTTCTACCTCATTCCTTAAACTGCTAATAAATCATTGGAATTGTGTAAAACCACCAGTAAACTGCAGCCAGGAGTACTCTAAGAAAGGACTAGTTACTCTACTGGCACAAAAACGACAAACAAGACATCCTGTAAAAAAAAAATCCTCTGACTCGAGACAGGGGAAGCCCTACCCAAAACGGAACAATATAATTAGATCTCTTACTATGGTGTGCTTGCGTAATTCCACCAGTGAGAAGGTTTAGAACAGGAAGAAAGGTGGCCTTTGGCTGCAGGAGTGCAGGTAATAGCAACTGGCAGCCATTAGATCTGAATATTTGATGTTTGCTCACAAAGAAAGCAGAAATGGCCAAGGTGCAATAAATGACAACAGCTGGGCTACACCCCACATACTGCTCTGCTCGGCTCTACTTGTGAAAAGCTACTGGAGTTCAGTAATTTTGCATTTTTACAGAGCTTGAAATTACAACAGTCTTAATGGAGTCACCCTCTGAAAGATTTTTATCTTCTACAAGATTATTTTCTGCACAGCAGATGTTTTTCTTTTGTTCTCCTTTTTTTTTTTTTTTAACATACAGTAAAGTCCTGCACTTAACTGAGGGGAATTACTCAGAAATGGGCAAATTTATGTCAAAGTGTTCCCCAGTTGGTGCAACTGTGAATCCTCAAAAGTTGTCTCTATGCAAAATAGAAGAATAATGACATAGGCTGTCTAAGTCTTCGCTTGTTTGATTAAGTGCTGCTGATTTGGGATTCTATGTTGAGTTTTTCATGTCCAAAAAATGAGCTTTATCAGCTTGAGCCTGTGAATGAAACAGAAACTGTGCCTGTTACTTTTCAGAAATACTTCTAGAACTTCAGTGTCTGAAGAAGGAAACTGAAACAAAACAAAACAAAACAAAAAACCAAACCAAAACCAAAACAAAAACAACAAAAAAAAGTGCAATATCAAGGCATTACCCCTTTTGAAAGTGTTCTTCAGCCTCTCTATGGAGCAGGTCTGTGTACCCTATTAGTGCTTTTGGCCCTAACTGTTTATGCCAGCTGTTTGTCCAAATGAGTGCACTTATCAAATCCCAACGGAGACAAAATTTTCCTTGTGTTTTCATTGTTCGTGGCAATTTCCAGGTCCTTCTAGAAACAAGGATTTTGATGATTCTCTCCTGTGATAAGATTCCAGGTAAACCATGTATAAATAAACCACAAGGAAATACAATGCTTTTTCATGCAGTGACTACAATCATAGAACAATTAAATGTTCATTGAAGTTGGAAGACTGTAAAAATGTTGCTATCCACCATATGTAATTTCAGTTACTGCTTTTTCTTCCTAGTCTCCATAGTTTGTCTTTTAAGCAGTATTTATTATGGTGTCTGCAACTTTTTTTTTTTCTACAACTATATCCAGCTTAATGTGCTGTAATTAGAGTGTTCGCCATTTAAGGGCTGGAATGAATGTCCTGTGAAGGGCAGCTGTGGACTTCAGGTTTGTCAAGCTTGAAAAGGAGGCTTCATGAACTTGTCTGTAGACCTGTGAAAAGCAAGCCCAAGGTTAAATATAGGACAGAAAGGGGCCAGAACTCCTACAGGTGCAAGGAGCTGAGGTTTTCTGTTAATTGACCTGACACATGCAAGCTCAGAGACCCCCTGGTTAGATTTGCCATAATCACCGTGGAACCAAAGGTGACAGCATAGAAACACCCGTACAGGTTGTGCATAATCCAGTCCAGGCCAAGAAGCAGTATTGCTGGTTTATCCCTGATTAATAAACCATTACAAAGTATTTGTACCACTGCAAGATGGTGAGCATGAGCATGGCTGAAATCATTTAACATGGATGATGAGGAGCAGCAGCAGAAGACCTTCAGATTGCTCAGATACATAAGTCATGCCACTTCCTCAGAAGGCATAGTTGTCCTAATAGTGTGACTGTTCACAAAATAAAACATCAGGAACAGAAACACTGAAGAAAGATATGAAGGATCTCACGAGTTTAATTCCCCAACTAAAAAGAAACAAGGCACTGATGATCAGTACATTTGTCCCTTGTGAACAACCCATGCAGATTCTAGTTAAATCAGTAATTGAATCTTTCAAGTTCTGCTGTATTCACATGTAGAGAGAGAAGACTTCCAGATTTTCTCTTTCACAGAGTGATGGCAGTTATATTAGAATGTTTCTGATTCACTCTTTTTCATTTTCACTTTCAAAATAAATGTATTTTAGAATTACATGAATAATCCTTCAGCTGTTGAAGACAATCAATACTCCTTTATTTTATTATTTTTTATAATTTTCTTCAGATTTTAAAGCAATTAGACTTAAGGTCCAAAGCACAGACTTTTTTTCCAAAAGATCTGGAATTCCAGACTGTCAGCATGAAAGCCAATGGGAACTGCCTGATGTTTATCATATCACCTGACAGACTAAGTTATGTGCCTTTGACCTGTAGAAGAAAATGGAATATGTGGTGCCGCAGCTTTTTAAACTTGAGAATTACATTGCCTATGCTTACATCTCCAGCTTAAAATAACAAAGTAATGGAAACAATATGGAGTTCAAAATGTTGACAATTTCTGTCAAAGCAAATTTGGAGAAAAAGTGAAGCTCACTGGCAAGTGGGAAGGACACATTCAGAATTGCAGACAATATTTCTCAGAAAAAACATTATCCCAAATCTGCTTCTGCCCCAAACTGGTAAACTTCAGCAGCACTGAAATTTGTCCGCCATTCCCAGAATCCAGGCTGGTCGTTTACTCCATGAAAAACTGGGGGAAAGGGTTTGCTTTGCCCTTTTGGAAATCATCTCGAGTGCAGTGCCAGGAAGCCTTGTGGCTCCTGAGTGATACCACAGAACTTGCTTATCCTGGAGCTGGTTTGACCTCATTTTCTGCAGAACTCCTTCTGCTGTTTGCTCTCCAGAGACAGCTGTGAACACAGGTTCTTCTGGGTTGTTCCCTGAGCCACATTTCTGGAGCCAAATGTGCTCATTTCTCAGTGGTCTGTGTGCAGGGTTGCTGTGATGAGTCTGGAAACAAAAACTTAATAAACTGAAGACCCAAACCCTCATGTTTTCCAGTCTTGAAAGAAAAAAAAAAAAAAAAAAAAGAAAAAAAAAAAAATCAACACTTAAATTCTGACACATCCCATCTGGAAGACCAAGAGGAGATGACCGGAAGTGAAGACCATCTCAGGTTTGGCTCAAAAATAAGTTAATGCTTTGCTCCCATTTGACCAGAATAAGGATTCCCTGGGCCTAAGTCACTTAGTTGAGGCCATGGAGTACCTTTCACTTGGAAATAGCTGCATTCACAGGAAATACCTTTTGAGAAATGTTCAGCAGCCATCCTACTCTGTAGAAAATAGGGCTATAAATCCTCTAAGCCACATTTTGATTTCCTTCCACCAGTTTTGGGTGCCTATGCATGTCTGCAGCTTCTCTTCAGTGTTCACAAGGCCCTTAAGGTCAACATTTCACGTCTTTGAGAAGATAAAATGGCAGCACATCAATGAAATTTTTCATTTGTATGCAAAATGGGGATTTTTAAGAAAAAAAGACAGCCGCCGCTTTATTTTGCACATGCATGCACTACAATACAGATTATTTTAGGCATGTTGGCACCTGGCTAGTTAGTAATCTTCATATTGGCTGTTTGGCCCTATCAATACCTGCCATGAATGATCACTTTCCCCATTTTGACAATGTGCTCATCCGAAGGCCATTTTCTGCAATCATTGTGAAAGATCTATTATTTTAAGCATGAAAGGAAAAGATCAGTAAAATGCAACAGCCTAGCTGCCTCTTATTCTTCACTTTTTGAGGTCTAAGCCAACAGATTTCCTCTTTTCACAGGATATTTTAAAGAAAAGATGTTTGGGGCCAGGTGAGGTTTTTGGGCTTTTTTAAAAAATACTGGACAACTAGGAGTACAGGGAGTTCCAAGTTTGGGTGGAAGAAAGCATACTATTACACAATAAACATGACAAATTGCTTTTACTGGCTTTAAAAAGAGGGGTTCGAAATCCCAGATAAATCTGAAGAAAAACCAACCACAACAGAAAACCAAACAATCAAACAAAAAATCCAAAACTGAATATTGTTCATGTGAGTGAACTGAGGGGAAAGTTGTGTGCAAATGTGCAATATAGGCATGTGCTGTGTAGATGCCCTAAGGGCTAAATCTGCACCCCACAGGCAATGAAAAACAGCAACACCATAAACTTTTCCCTGCACTTCAGTTGCTTTTGGATCGTGTCTTTTGTGCTGTGGCCTTGGTTCAAAATAGTGGCAATAATGTCCTTAATTAATATTTAGCCTTAGAGGGGAAGCAAAAAAGCTGTCCCCCATTACCAAAATTGAAAGAACCACAGTCATGACTATACAAAGGTATTTGTGCTTTTAGTGACTTTTTCTACAGAAAAAGATGAGCTAACTGGGTAAGATTTCAAGTTATACTGTAAAAATAAACACCTGGAAAATGACTGCCACATCTGGAGCACACCACAGTATTTAAATTACATTTGGCTTATCACCCTGTGCTTCGCAGCTGTTATGGCACAGAGGAGGATAATTAAAAGCAGCAGATTACCATGGTATTTAATGGACTGCTGCTGAACTATTTGTGCGTTTGTGTTCCAAATGAAAACTGTTGGGCAAGTTATGGCTTTGGAGCAGGAAGCTGTTTATGAGTGACAGTGAGTTTATTGAGAGTGTTTCTTTACCTTGTGATCTGGGGCAAGAAGCGAAGATTTCAGGACACTGAGAAGCTGTAGGAATAATAATGTAGTTATGTTAGGAATGTACTTTAACAGAATAAATTGTGTCTTGGCTAAAGGGAAATCCAGAATATATACATTAACATGCCACAATATCAGCTATATCAGCTAAAGCTCTGAGTCACCAAGTAAGAGAAAGCTGGTTTCCACTCCCCACCACCCACCCTCCCCCCCCAAAAAAAAAATCATAGGAAGGAAAGAATGAAGGAAATTAGTTGTGGTAATTTGACTGTTTTTCTGGTGCACTGAGCTTACCCCACAGCTCAAGTACAGACAGGTTCATTTCAGGACTGCAGGTGACACACAGCAGAGATTCCCCTTCAGCCTCCTGTGACTTGCTTCCAACTTTGTTTATCAACACACAAAAGGTGAAAAATCTCTTTTTTTTTTTTTAATGTTGACAACCATCCCTCCCTCTTGCCTAGCAACTGTTTACAACCACATTTGTGGAGAGAAAAGCAACCTTTTCAAATTTGATAAAGACCTATTGTGAGTTCCCATGTGAATGCCAGGAGCTACACTGAAATTCAAAGACTTTTATCACTCTGTAGTGTGGTCCAAATAGATAATGGTAAGTAATGTTTGGTTAATGTGTATAAACTGAAAAATAAGAACTCTTTGGAGATTCCATTCTGCCTTCCCTAATTTTGATCTTCATCTAAAAAGCATTTTGTCTCAAGCTAATAAACACATTGCATTTCTTCTGTCCTAAAATCTGGGGTTAATTTGAGAAAACAACCTCCATTTCAACCCACCAAGTGTTCAGATATTGTCTGTTAAGTTGGAGTTTTCCTGAAATGCCTTGAAACAAGTACAATTTAGAAGTGTGGCTTAAAGTTTTTTTGTTTCCTTAACTTCTGAAAGCACAGATTGCAGTTGTATTGTTGTGGTTTTTTTCCTTTTTCATAAAATGTAAGTAAGAAACTTTTTTTTGTTACTTAAGACAAAATATATCTAACTTAAAGGAAAAAAACATGGCTCTCATTTGTGCACCTGTCTCCAGAGGTTGAAATTTAAAGAACAGTGGGTAAGAAAAGACTCAGAGTTTCAACCCTGTGATGTGAAAGCTCCAGAACTGTAGAAAACCACAATATGAAAAATGCCAACATTTGACTGAAAAACTAATGCAACAATAACTAGTGAAACAATTTCTTTGAAGTTAATTAGGAAGCACTAAACTAGTATGAACTACCTGCATTGTGAGTGGCAGAGATTTCTTCCTCCCCATGGGCCAAACAGGGTCATGACAGTGGAGGAAATGAAACAGAAGAGATGGGCAAGGGAGATTTAGCCCTCTTCTTTCCTTCGCCTGGAAAAACTCAGGTAAACAGCTGCAAAGAAAGAAATGGCCACAGACAGAATTTTTCTTTTGAAAGCAGCACAATTACATGCTGCTCCTCTCTCCAGGTACAACACAATCAACAAAAGCATCTACATTATAATCTAGGCTTCACAGCTGTTGTTGAGAGAAAAAATAAGCAGTCAGGCAACCATCATAAT
Organism: Trochalopteron elliotii; assembly: GCA_024734555.1. Lineage (NCBI taxonomy): Eukaryota > Metazoa > Chordata > Aves > Passeriformes > Leiothrichidae > Trochalopteron > Trochalopteron elliotii. The sequence goes on from JANPWX010019871.1 coordinate 1,514,760, forward strand.
ATTTTTCTTATGCTTTGAATGGTCTCACATTGCATATGTTTGGTTTTAGTGGGGGAGAGACAGAAAGGTAGCTGGATCAGGTGATAATTAATTTTCTAAAAATTAACCATCAAAAAAAATTGTTTGGGATTACACTAGACTGTTTTTGTGTTTCTCCTGTACTCTGTTGTTAACTAATACAGTAACTATGCAAAGAAATTTAACAAATCCTAAATTTTAACTTAATGTGACCCTAAAACATATTTTCACCTATGAATTTTCTCCTAATGAAGTTTTTCAGGTCATTTGGCATAAAAATTCATTCAGAAACCGTATCTGCTTCCCCACCCACAGCAATACCAAAAATCCGTATCACACGAAGTATCAATTATCTTCACTCACAGTGTTTGCCAACTGAAGTCACTCAAACTGTGAGAAAACTTGGGCCAGATTCCAAGATCCCACATTTAAAAACTTGGTGTTGCAAACCATTGATCAGATGAAAAATCCTCTAACCATATGAATATATTCTTTTGTCAGCAGATTTATTTTCACATTAGATGTTGTTCAAGGGAACTCAGAATATCAAAAATACATATTAATCAAAGAAAAGTACATTTAGCTCTGTAAAAATTACTAATTATCGAAACAACCAAAAAAAAACAAGCTTGAATTTCGCACCTACAAAATTCACATCTATAAGCTTCATTTTATGACAGTTTCTTTATACTAAATAGGCCATAACATAAAGAACTCTAAAACTCAAATGGTATCAAACAGACCAAACAGAGCAATAACCCTGGAAAAATACTTCTGTTCTGTGAGGCTCCATGACTGAATAAAGGGAAATGTATAAAACCACCAATTCACAGATGTGGGAACAAAGGGAAAAAGAGAGGTTATGGATAGCAGATAACTGTTTAAATGGAAAGCCACCTCTTTTCTATAAAAGAAGCAATCTAATATTTCTTTTCCATGGCGATAGATCTTTTGCAATTAAATCTACCATCAGGTTTACATGGAGGAAAATCCCTAATTATATCATAATAATGCATCACACCACCTTATTTGATATGATTTATTTGATGGTGCTTATTGGCTGATCATTACATTTCAAGGTTGCATGTTCATTTTTCAGTCAGGCCCTGGGGGAATGGTAGTTTCTAACCTTAGATTATAACCAAATGCTCAAAAGTTTTGACCTCTCATGTCTTCATCTTGAGACCAGATCTCAGCAGCCAAGACAAGGATTTAATAACCAAGGTGGTTCATAGGACTGGTGCTCACTGATCTGAACAAAGGTGCTTTGGCTTCTCACTTTATTCCTCTCATAGACACACCTTACCAGAGACCTGACCTTTCCCTTCTCAATTTCTCTAATTTTTTCCCTTGGTCACATCTGTGTAGCCTATTCAGTTCGTTCAGCTTTGAAGTGAAGCAGTGAATCATATGTGTGTTTTTTGCCAGACCAGGACAAGGGACCTGGTGCTGTGCAGGATTTAAACACCAAGATTTGTACTTCTAAAATGCCTGTATGCAGTTAACTAACATTCACACAATACACCACTCTGCAGTGGAAGTTTGTTTCTAGAAACTGGAGCATGACACTTAAGAAGTCCTAAATTTTAACTTAATGTGACCCTAAAACATATTTTCACCTGTGAATTTTCTCCTAAAGAAGCTTTCAAGTCATTTGGCATAAAGATTCATTCAGAAACTGTATCTGCTTCCCCACCCACAGCAATACCAAAAATCCATATCACATGAAATATCAGTTGTCTTCATTCACAGTGTTTGCCAACTGAAGTCACTCAAACTGTAAGAAAACTTGGGCCAGATTCCAAGATTCCACATTTAAAACAGTGGTGGGGTTCTCTTAGGGGCTTCTTGTTTCAGTCTTGGGAGTCTATTTCTTTGTTTTTATAGGTGTCATTCTTCAGATCTCCCCACAGGGGATGGGAGGCCCAGGGTGGGAAGGTGTATGAACACCTTTTATACAGCTGATATTAAAAAGCATTAAAACATTTACTTTAAGTAACACATCAACTGATTCTGCTTTCCTACAGAGCCCAGGCTGAAGATGAAAAATGGCAAACTGCTTTGTAAGCACAGCATACTGATCTGGGAAATGACAGCCAGGAAAATATTGGAACACTAATCTAGTTAGTGCCCAGAAAATCCCTGATAGGCAGCAAATGAACCAAGGTGAGTAGTTGGAAATCTAAGGAAATCTGAACTGTTCTCTGACTGTGACTAACAAAAGCTTGAGAAGTTTCTTCACAAAAGTCCTCAACACTAGTATTTCCAAACTCAATCATGGTTTTTTTCTGCTTAGAGCCTTTCCCCTTTTGCACAGATTCCTGTTATAAAATATATACATGCTGCTTGGGAAAGAGCAGAAATGTAAAGCCATTTAGTACTATATGCCTGCTGGGAATCTACCATAATCTGATTTAGATGAAGGGTCTGGAGGAAGCCAAAATTTTAAGTCTATCTACAAGCTTTCAAAGGATGATACTGAAGATCCTTAGAGCTAGTCCCTCATCACAAAGCTGAACACTTTCCTGTCTGACATTGTGAAAAATTTTTTAAAAAAGTTGTGTGAAAACAGCTTCATTTGTTTTACATTGATAAACCTTTATTTGCAAATATTCCAGTGCTGCCAAGGGATTCAGTAACATTATTCCCCTATTACTGATCAGGGAAATTAAGGCACAATTACTTTTTCAGAGTTCACCCAGCAGAAGTATTTCTACTTAGCCCTTTGCACTTCTTTTTCCTTTAAGAAGCGGTAGTATTTATACTTGTATTTTTCAAATTTTAACTCAATCTCTGAATTCCCTTTGAAGTCAATAGGCTGAGTTACCAATTAAAATTAATTGCTCTAGTTTGGCCTGCATTATTTTATGGGGATTACGGCAAAGCAGGCCATTGAAACTCTTTGAAAATGAAGGCCAAATGAAAACTCTGCTGCTCACACGTGAGAACTCAGTGTGCTCTGCTGGGAAAAGTATTCCCACGGCCCACATGAATTGTAGGCAGTCTTCCCTCCACAGATGTGTGGAGTTAACGGCTCTTGGGAGAAAACTGGCCTGTGACAAGCAGGGATGAGGATCCTGGGCTTCTGCGGGAAGCAGAGGCAAATCCTCTGAAATCACTGACAATTAGCCCCAGCACTGCTTGTCATCAGCATGAAACAACGACCAAGTTAATCTCTGCCAGCTTTTTAGTTGGTTTTGCCAGCTTTTTGTTCCACTGCTTTTGTTTGGCTCTACCGTCAGGAGATCGCTATTCTGATCAAATACCTTCTCTTTCTTCCAAATTCTGTTCTCAAATCTATGCCTGCAGCTCCTGATACTTTTTTTTTTCTTTTTCCCATGTGTTGTGGAACAGTACATAGAGTCTGGAGAAAACACTTGAAGCTCATTCATTTTATTGCCATTGTGTATTTGCAGAAAAGGTATTTAATATTTTTTTTTCCCTCTCAAGCAATCACATTTGGTCATTTACAATATCCATACTGAGAAAAAAAATAGTGATGCATTATCTGTATTTTGAATACAGTGGAATTACCTGGACAATCATAACAATTCTTTGGATCTGACTGTTCATAAAATTGGAAGTCTGCAAATCAACCCTATAGAAGTTATTACTATTAACATAACAACTTGTGCAATCATGCAAGGATTTCAAAGAATATGCAGAGACTGAAACCTGTATCTAAGCTTTTTGAGTAACTTTGTGATGACTTTAAGATCATCAAGCTTACAGGGCTGTATATGGCAGTGCATGTTTTCTGAGTGCCTCACCACACTTCCCAAGGAGCATTTCTTCACAAAGTGATAGAAGAGAAAGGAAAAGGCTCCATTATTTTCCCCAGCTCCATGAGGTCTGTGAAGATGTCCCCTTTTCTCACACAGGACATGGGCTCTAACAGACATTCAGTGCAGGCCCCATTCAGCCCACACTCTGGACGTTCACTTTGCCTCTCAGATATCAGGTTTGCATGCAAATATTGCTTTTAATTTCCACTCATGTCCAAGAATGCTGAAAGATAGATTTGCATCCAAGAAATTCTTCCTCAAGTCAGGGAACATTAGAGATGTTCCCTTCTTTGGCTGTGACACTCATTTCCTGATGTTTACTGGATGTTTTACATGATTTACATGGTTATGTGAAAACAGCTCATCATCAGAGGTCATCTGCTGTTGGAAGTGCCTCTCAAAATACATTTTGACAGCCAGATTGTACTCAAGACTGATGGAGAACAAAGTTAGTTTTGCACCACAAAAGAGAATCATCTAGACTGAAAAAAATGTGAGGAAATTTACACTTATTAAAGTTACTTTGTTCTGAAATGGAGAAAATCAGTTCCACTTAACTAAGGCTCCTGTGCTTCCTATTAAGCAGAAAAAAAAAAAATCATAATAAAGGTTATCAGCCAGAAAACCTGTTTTTATTCTTCTCTAAACCCACAGCACATATCAGTGAGAAACTCAAGCAACTCCTGTTTTCCCTGTCGGTAGAAACAGCATCTGCAAGCTCTCCCCACCACACAGCTGACCCCACACACTGGGAGAATGATTTCCCAAGCACTTCAGTGGTAGGAGGTTTGGGATACAAGGGTTTCCTAAGAGGCTGGAGTCTTAGGTCTGTTGATCAATAAAGCACACCTGATAGCTGCTTTTGAAAACTTCCTCCTGAGATAATTCCTATGACGTCTGTTGTGATCTTGCCACGGCGCAGCTGGGATTGCAGTGCAATCCACAGTCAAGACATTAAAGCAGACATTGTTTTGTGTTTCAGGGCACATAGTCTTATCTCTGTACAAAACTAACTCAGACAAACTGAGGTGGGTGATGGATACAGGCATCTTCACTTCTAAATCATTAAAAAGCCGCCTTTTTTTCCAGAGGCAGGTCTCAGCAGTCTTCTTTTCTTACTAAGGATATGCACTCTTTCTCCCTCTGTGTGCAGTCCCTTTTCCAGGGTTTAATTAGGAACAACACGGTTGCAGTTCAAATCCTAAGTGGGTCATTGACAAAGTGAGTGCCTCAAGAATGCACTTCCCCTTCCCTGAAAAAGCTTGAACTACCCTGCCGTTCAGGAAGGTATTTTCTACACTTGAAGAAAGAAAGGGGAAAAGACAAAGAAAAAGGGTAAGACAGAACGAGAAAGAGGAAAAGAGGAAAAGAGAAAAGGGAAGAAGAGGAAAAGGGGAAAATAATAAAAGAAAGATGAAGAGGAAGAGGGAATGGGGGAAAGGAGGAAAAAGCGGAAGGGAGAAAAAGAGGAGAAGGATGAAAAGGGGAAAAGGAGGAAAAGGTGAAAAGGATGAAAACAGGGGAAAGGAAAAGGAAAGGGAAAGGGAGAGGGAAAAGAAAAGGAAATTGTCAAAATATTGTTTAAAATGCTTTCTTAAAGGGAAAGCAAGCCCCAAAACAAGTTGGAGTAATGCCTGGTATTCAATGACTGAAACACCAGTAACAATTTTACAGTGGTCTTTTTTCCCTGATCCTGAGCTTTCTGCATGGTGAGATGGATTTTTCTTCTCAGAGCAGGGCTGACTAACAGAGGAGTATAGTCAGGCTCTGGGGCAATGTCACCAGTCCTGCAGGGCAATAAAGTCCCCCTTGCCAAGGCAGTGTTGTCACCATGATGTGAGGCATGTTCACTCTGCGCCCTCCCCAGATTGCTCCTCCTCCTCCTCAGCCACTCTGCTACCCAGAACAGCTTTCACAGGGCTTGGTGTTATGGGAACTCCCCTCTCAAAAGGGGGAGATCACATGAGATATTTTAAACAGATATTTTTGAACAGATCACATGAGATACTTTAAAATATATAGTCTTTTTAGACATGTGGATCACTCTAAAGCAGAATTCCATGTCTCCATCCACTGAATTTTAAAACAGTCTTTTCCTTCCACTAATAGGAGACCTGCAATGAAAGGCTTTCTCCCTCTTGGCTGCACAAGGTGGAAGCTAATCCCCGAGATCTGATGGAAACAGGCTCACTTATAGTCTTGGATGTGCAAGCCCGACTTCTGTGTGCCATTACTGCTGCAAGACATTATCACTTTTCAACTTTGAGGAATGCCCCTTTCATTTATTTTTAACAGAAGTACCTCCCAAACACAATAAAACAACATATGAACTCTTCAGTCCTGCCTGTTGCCCTTTTCTACATATTTCTTCTTTTTACTGGATACCTACAGAATGTTTTGCTTCTGTCTGTAAACTTTTGGGAATTTGTTTTCTCGATTTGCTTTTTCTTTTGAGGAGACACTTTGTATTTTAGATGCTGGACATCATATTTTTATGTGAAAAGAAGCCATTTCTTTTGAAGTACATAGATGAGGCCTTAAAAAAGATGTATCCCATCATCCTTTCTCCCCTTCTAAACTTGAAGCTCAGATCTCAAGACCAGAAAAAAAACACTGTGATAAAGAAAGGGAGAAAAGGAAACACAAGTGTAGAGTGGCACCTCTAAGTCTGAGCAAGAATTCTTCTGGCTAATTTTGCTAATGTGGACTGTTACCCTTATTTGACTGTTACCCTTATATTTCCTTGGAAGGAAAATTATATTATGAAAGACATTTGGTAAACAAGATGAAGAACCTACAGCCATTTATTAGGCACTGGCAATAATTGATGGCACATGGTTTAACTGAGGCTTTACTACCCAGTAGAATTATGACAGGGCCTCTAGGTTTGATGTCAGGAAGCCACGATGAAGTGTTAATAAAAAAGGCACTGGAAGGCTCCGTGTTTTCCACATTAAGAAATCAGGTGGAGTATGTCATATTCCAAATATGTAATGTTCCACTTTGACAAAAGAATAATTTCTCTAGATGCTGGTTCTTCTCCTTTTCTCCTCACTGAAAGCACTATTTAGTTTGCTATTTGATTCATAATTGCAGGGATTTCTCATGTCTCTGTTGGTGTCTTTAGCTTCTTTCAGTGAGGAGGTTGCTGACTTTAGCCCTTGCTGCCAGCAACTGAGCAGGGGAAGGAAGGAGAGATAGTAATCTATGCGAGAAGGGGGAAGACCTGCTTGTCCTACAATGGATTTGTGTGGTGGATTTTTCTTTGTGATTTGGTCACAGCAGCCTCTGGTGGATTTTAGTATCTCTGCAGCTATTTAGGGAACAGCAATTTGCTGTGGAAGTACTTGTGTTAGAACTATCAGCACCAACTCCCAGCTGCAAACTGTACTTTAACGTAAAACAGATTTCCAAGCTTAGAAAATGATCCCTTTCTCTCCCTTCATGCCCAACTTTACTATAAAGAACAAATATCTACCCCAAATTATCACTATTATTTCCTTTTTGTGCTGGGGATATGCTTTAAGTAATGTCTTGTTCAGGACGCAGTAAAAACAAGGGGCTGCAATTCAAAGTGAGGGCACATCTGGCCACTGCTTTGAAGGCTGTGCCAACCAAATAGTGAAGGCAGATGCAAAAATGTGTCATTATCTCAATTTGATAGATAAGAAACCAAGATGCAGAAAGACTGTTTCCCAATCTTAGGAAGGAACAGGGGTGAGTGGGGATGTACTTCACAACCTATGAAAAAACCCTAAAATATATGCACCAGACTCCATCTTCTGTTTCAGGGTTTTTTTTAATCCAATCTTACACCTCCAAAAGCAAGTAGAAAAACCTGATTATGAGAAGAAAAGTGTAGGCAAAACCATGCCAACTATTTCCCGCTGCATTCTGCATTTTTTTAAATATTATATGCACATGTTTCAGGCATTATAATCCTGAGGGGTGTTGTGTGGAAGGGGAAAGACAGGACCGTGGTCAAAAGTGTGCTGTGAGAAAAAAACACAGTGCATGAGCTCTCCCTAGTGGGATCACAAATCCCTGCACCAAAAAACTGTGGCTGCTCGTGCTGGGTTTGCTCCGTAATTTTCCTCCACCATGTACTCTGAGGAGTCCTTTCATGACAAGTTATATATGCAGGAAGAACTAGTGATTCAACGAAAGAAATTAATTTTTACAGAAGTACAACTCAGTTTTTCTGTGGCCCTCTTGGACAAAATCATAGTGGTTTTAGGGAGTTTCATTTTTTTCTTTTTTTTCCCCTTCTGCATAGCAGCAAATTCAAATTCATATCTTCTTGCGTTACTCTCAGCCTTACTCATTTTAATACATAAAATTTCTGTTCACATGAAGCAAATGCCTTATGAAGCAGAGACCTCCCCACTTCAGTATACAACCTTACAGTAAATAATATAGCAGTAATAGGGGAATCAAAGCTCTTTTCCAGTACTCTGAATCCTAGATTTGAAAAAGACAGTGTTTGGAACTGACCATGATTTTTAAAGGATCAGCCACATAAAGTAATGAAGAGACAAGCTAATAAATCCCTCCCCATTCATTAAAAACCTTTCTGGTTTTTGGATTTATTGTGATTTATTGGTGGTTCTGCAGAGAGCATGGTCATTCTACATGGTCTTTCTAAAACCACATGCATTTTTAGGGATGTATTACCTTCCAGAGAATGAAAACCGAGACCTGCCAATTTAAGGCCCACACACACATTAAAATCAGAAATAAGATATATGCACTAAACACAGCAGAGGATTAATCACAGGCTGAACTGATCATGAAAGGGGCATGTTTTCTGTCTCCTGGAGTCATCCACGCAAGCCAGGATGCTGTCCCAGAGGAAGGCTCAAGGACACACTGTGGGCTGTTGGACTCTGTGTAATAGGAACTGCACAGAATTCCCTGGGTTTTGTTCTGTAGGACTGGCTGGATGAGTTAATGCTCTCTCTAGATTTAAATCCTTGCATGCATGGATTATATGCCATAAAAATACTGGGTGAGATTTATTCTTAGAAGTTATTTATGGCACCAGTGTGCTGAAACAGCACAACAGTTGCTTTTCCAAAATTAGAAAGAAATTAGTTTCTGTAACCATTTCCAAACACAGGGTTGGTTGGTTTTCTTCGTAATTGGATTAAATTGGTTTTTTTTGAGATCAAGCCTGGACTCTTTGTGGACGTATTTTCGGAACTGTGAAGATACTTGTTTTCTACTAAGTACTGAAAATCGGATGTTTAAGATAACAAACACGACCTATGGCAATCTGTTTCTTAAATAATCACCCCTTTATGTGGTAGCATTGTATCTACCACAAGTCTTCAATTAAAATAATTAATCTGCTACTGCATTAAGTTAGTCAAAAAAAGGTTTGTGTTTTATTGAATAAGTATCTGCATTTTTCTCCCTTTCATCCTTACTCAAATTTCTTCAGTCATTTAAAAATAGCGTATGTACACAAAGTAATTTTAAAAAAAAAGTTTATCTGTTTCCAAATATATCCCCTTATGTCAAATTCTATAGCAACTCGATGAAAATCAAGATCCAGTCAAGTACTTTATCCCGTAGTCAGGATAAATTGTCCTGTAGACTTGAAAGAATTTTGAAGAAAGTGCTGGTTTTAAATTACATTATTTTCTTTAGTACCACTGTTGCCTAGAGAAGAATCTCTAGGAATTTTCTTTGAGAGTGAACTAACATTTTCCAGTGCTTGAAGAACTGCATGTGACATGATGTTTAGCTCAGCACCTTATCAGATATTTCACTGTCCTCCTAGGTGGGGTGCTCATTTAGAAATAAATCCTCACTTAATCTTCAGCTGCTTCTCTACCCTAAAGTTTTTCCTTTCTTTTAACAGTGGTTAATGCCTGACAGAGGAAACTACTCCTTTCCAGGCCACTCCAAAGGTCTTCAAGCTGAAAGGAGGAAAAGAAACAAGAAAACATGCTTAAATGCCACAAGATTTTGCTGTATTTGCTGTATATGACAACTCAAACTGTGAACCGGAGTTTGTGACGGGTCGTAAGTGGTGACATCAAAAATTCAAAAGGACATCTGTGCATAGTTACAGAGACAGAAGATTCCCCTTTGGGGAAGAAACAACTCTTGTATTTTGAGGGGGAGAGGGTCTTTTTCCTTCTTTAGTTCATATACATACCATTTAGCCCTTTTGGCAGAAGGAACAGAATTTATTAGGCATTTTAACTTCTGTGGGTACAGAAGACGGAGGGAAAGATTGAGAGCCTTCAGACATTCACACAGAACACACTGTGACTTTGTTGTGTGCTTCTTTTCAATGCCTTCCTTTCAGATAAGAAGTCACAACTTCTTCTGATAAAAATACCTTATACCTTCAAGTATTCAAACCAGCTGTTGTATCAAGGGCACAGAAATTTGGCAGAAAGTAATCCCCCTTACTTTGCAGCTGGTCCTCAGAGATCAGAGGGGCTGGGTATGGCTGGGATTCATTTCTGATTATAAACAACTTGACACAGACAGTCTGGTCATACTCACTGAGAGCTTTCACTAGCAGAAATTCAAAAATATAGTGATTTACCAATTCAATCTTACAGATCTGGCTGAGTTCAATCAGCACTTGCATGATCCAGATCCATGAGTACTGCAGGTTACTGAGGTGACCAGAAAGCAGATTCAGAATAAATGCACTTACTACAGAGGGTTAATACGCATCATGACAGAAAACAGAGTAACAGGGATCTATTTGTGACATGTGGACAGACAGAAATATCACATAATAACACAAATGGATCTTCTTGAGCATGCTCCAAGGCAGCTGGAGGTGCCAAGCTCACCTAAAGGTGGCCCTTTGTTGCCCGATATCAAAAGACAAAAACTTTTACAACAGTATTAAAATGGGAGGATTTCTACATTTCTGTATCTTACATTTATTTCATTAAAATGGTAAGATTTCTACAATTTTTATAAGTATAACAAATTATCATATCTAAAAAATACTGTCCCATTATAAGAGCAGCTGGTTAGGTAACTTTTCCCCCAAAAACTGCCCCACTGGAGTTGGTCCAGAGCTTCTTTTCCCCACTTCTTATTATATCTCCTTGTAGGTGTTCTACTCCAAAATAAAGCTAAACAATATTTCAGGGATGCGTTAGAAAGTTACCTTATTATTCTAAAATCTAAGAGAAAAGGTAGAAAAAAATACCAGAAGGTACATAACCAACTTCTACAAAGTTAAACTTATATCAAAAATACACAAAAAGCAAAAACCTTTACATATCACCTTGAAGAGAAGATGACAGAAACAGTCCATTGGCTGATTCCAAGCAGGCAGAGGCTCCTGCTGTCACCTCTTTGCAAAACCCCATTAAAAAAATCCATGTTTCAAAGGCAATGGAGTCAACTTTTTTGCTCTTATATTGCCATAACTGAAGTACACCTACACATAGGGGTTGAAATGTGTACTGTACTCTTGGAAGGCTTGCACTGAAAAAAAAAAAGAAAAAAGAAAAAAAAATCCAGAGTCTGCATTTACAGGATCACAGCAGAAGGAACTGCCTGCACATTTGAAGCAGGAGTAGCATATGTAAAAGTGATTTTTCAGCTGGAAGATACTGGCAGCAAACAGGGGATCATTTCTGATGCACCACATAATGGAAAATAATGGCTCAGATGCTGGACCAGAACCATCCATTCTTAGGAAACCTGGTGGGACAGGCATTCCTGCCTCTATGTGTGTGTGTACACTCTCCATGTGTGCACACCTGCACGTATACAGGCTGATTTTAATTATGTAAGATAGAAAATATGCCTGGCTTTCCTGTTACTTTTTGAGTATGTGCTGTTTTTCTTAGGACTGACAGGACAAAAGAAATGTTGAAGTGTAATAATGAATAAGAAGAATGCCTGAAAAAGACAAAACTGGCTATCATGATTCATGGGGAAAAGCATTACTAAAGAAAGCTATGCTGGAAAAAAAAATTGATATTAAAGGTAGAACAGAAACATATTTTTGGTACAAGTCTGCTTTTCTTCTCTTCAGTCCCCCTTTTCCTTCCTTTTTTCAACCCCTCAGTTTTAATTTGCATCCTGTGTGTAGCCCGCAAATCAGCTGAAATGGAGTAATACATTTTGGTTTTGCTCCTCCTTCCCATTCATTAAGAAATGTCATTCCTTCACTTTTTTTTTATGCAGTATTGCTTTGAAACTTTCCAATTAATTATATGTAAGATTCTAGTAAAGGTCAAAATTTGATTGAGGGCTAAAAATTTATAATTAGCAATTTTGTTGGAATATCCTTCCAGTATATGGCTCCTTTTCCCTATCAAGAAGAGGAAACCGTATCTAGGCACCCTTACGAAATAGGAGACAGGAATGATGGGAAGTCTCAGCCCTGGTGAAATCAGTGGGACCAGAATTTGCTTCTTCCTGTTGCTTTTGCACCAAGTAGTCCTACCTTTCTCTTACCTATGATTTAAAAGAGTAATATTTATTAGGTGTCTCACACTGAAAGGGAGACTCGTATCTAGTTGTCCCAGAACACTGTTCTGTGGGAAGTACTAGATTTCTATGCGGTTGTGGTGGCCTCTGCTCTGTTGTTTGCATCTGTTAACTCCGAAAGGATGACAGAGTGCCCAGCACCTCTGCAAATGCCTTTTTCCGCACACACCCTCTTGTGCAAGGTGAGGAGGGGAGAGATGGAGGCTTGACTCTCCACAACATTTACTTCCCTCTCTATCAGCTCGACTGCAAGAAGGGGTACTCCTTTCTCTGCTTTATAACCCTGACACCCCTAGACACAGAGGATTCCTCAATATCCCCCCATTTTCAGAAACTGCAAGCACACCCGCCCCAGTCCCAAGATCTGATCCCAAGCCCAGGTCTTGTATGGTGTGTTCCAGTGTGTTCCTTCCTGGGTTTAATTCCCACCTACCACGAGAGGCTTGGAAAGGCTGCTCCTCCTGTCTGTGCTTGCTCTCATATCCCCAGAGCCTGGCAGGTTTCACAGGTGCTCCCTAGGTGGTCCCACTCCTGACCTTCCCTCTGGGATGGCTGTACCTGTAAACCCAGGCTGAGAACACCAGCACAGAGTCAGCTCCAGGCTATGTTCCAATGAAACAACGATGCCTGCAATTCACTGGCATCTCCTGTTGTGATATTTTGGGTTGTTTCCCACTTTCCACCCCCCTGACAGGGTAATATCTTGTAAGGAAATTAACAGCTGGACATTGTGCATATAAGTTACTTCTTCACCGGGGTTTATCTGTCTGAACTTCACTCGTAACATCCAAAGGCTGAGACAAAAATTCTTAAAATAATTGTTTAGAGTAGCATTTTGAAGGGGTCCACATGAAAAGCAAGGCTTGGTGGAGGGGTGGAAATTCCATTTTTGTGCAGGTAATTAGGGGCTTTTGCCTGTCCTGGGCTGCCTGGGGCCCAGCATGTCATGGGCTCCTCATGCCATGGTGGACATGTGTGATCACAGCCTGTCCTTGTCACCATCCCAGAGAGATTAAAATATATATATATATATGTGTGTGTGTATGTATATATATATAAAAATAAAAGTAATATTCTGCAGAGGCTTCATATTCTGCCCATCCCCTCTAGCTTGGTTATTTTTTTCTTTTTTAACTTCTTAAAATGCTGCAGTAACTGTGCAGGTCAGACAGGACAGCAAATTTAGAGTAAATCACAGGCTTAAAAAATTACAGACTAGCAAGGAGACGTGGGGATAGCTTTTCTTCATTCTTTCTCAATTAGCCCAATTTTGAGGCAGGGGGTTGCCTGGATGGTACAAGGGAGGCAACTTGAGAAGAGAGGATTGCTCTCAGCTCTAATGACACAGCGTAATTAAAACTTCGCCCTGTTGCCTTTGCGGTATTTGCTTGTACCTTTGGGAGAAGAAATGTCCGCTTAGTTTATATCCTTGTCCAATGACTGCCTATCAGTGCTAACTTTCTCCACTGAAAATATCCTATAATTAGGACAAACTGCAGCAATGAGCCCTAATTCCTTCAGACTCAATCCCTGCAGATGCTGAGCACCTCCCGTGAATTAAACATCAACAGGAACCAACAGCACTCAGTGTTGTATGAAGCTGTCCTTTGCTGGATAAATGAAGATGCCATTCAGCATTAAATATATATATTAACCCCTTCTCTGGTCCTCATCACCCTCTCACTCAGGGAATTCTCCAACAAGTAGAGCAAAGTGACTGGCACTGGTGAACCATTAGCGACTGTACAAGGAAAAATGGTGTTTCCCAGACTGTAGTGCCTAAAAGGAACAAGATTTTTGAGAGAATAGCAGGAAGGACGTTTGTGCGTATACATGTGAAAGGGATTAGGATTTTTAAGACAAACTCTGTAGGTCTTTTCTTCATCCTTTTAGTAGGTGCAGAGAATCTACCACCTGCATGCAGATTCTCAGTACTACAGAAAGTGCAGGATGTGCCATGACTGTTCTGTCCATGATAACCCTGCAAGGCATCCCAAGCACATAAGACTAAACTTTTGTCTCTACAGGCCACCATGTCAATACTTTCCTGATACCAAGTGGCTCATTCTCCACTTTGATATTAAGGATACATTCTGCAGTTCTGAAAACTGACTTTTTTTTTTTAAATCTACTTTTTAGCAAGGAAACAAGTTCAAGACTTTGCCAAGAAGAAAAGCAATTTTGGTATTAGCTGTGTCCTACCCATACCCCAGCAGATACTTAGACAGATATCCATCTCTGAGATTAATTAGAAGTTAAATAGCTGAACAGCCTAAGGATGATGTCCTCTGTTATGCAACTAAGCAATCAGGAATTATTGTCCTGGTTTCCACCCTGTTGGAGCCTGTCTGTCTTGAAGTGGCAAATCCAGTATTTTCCACCCTGGTAAACTGCTGTTTTGTTTCTTTTCTTACAAGGGTTGTAAAGACTGAAAACATTTTCTTCGAGGAAGGCATTTTGACCTTTATTATCACTTGTTCTTGCTGTTCAGACCTGATAGAGTGCCTATGAAGACCACAATTATCAGAAGAGTAAAGTAAGTATTTCCTCTACATATTTTCTGCTAAGAAGCCTCTGAAGCAGCCTGCTAGTCTCATGCTAATACTGAGTTTTTGAAACAGAAGCTTAGATGTGTTGTAACTCCAGGACGGAAGAAAAAAACCAAAGCAATATGGGTTTTTATGACCGAGTCTGGAATAATCCAATGAAATCTTCATCATTATCAAAGGAAAATAAATGGAGGGTCTGAAGCTGGAGTTCAGGGAACTATTTATTTTCACTTCCTTTTATAAATGTACCTCTCTTGAAACCCTGAACTGAGGAGGAGTATTGGTTTTTTTTCCGTTTGATTGTTGTCTGCCACATTTCAAAAAACTCACTGTGTGGGAGTGATTCACAGGCTGAAAGACAAGCATATATTGAAATATATACTGACATATGTGAGAGGAACCATAAATATATTGAATTTGCTCACAGAAGTCCTTTTTGAGGCCCAATGTCACACGCTGGTCATCATGCAGCTTCAGCGGGTGGTAAGGGTGGAGTCCTGCCAAAGTTTGAATTATCAAGGTAGATTAACTGGTTGAGTGTCAGGATTTCACTCTTAACAGATATTTTGTATTTTTTTTTGTGACAGCATAGTTCCAAATTGCATCTTCTCACAATGTAAAGACTGCTGATTGCTTACAAGACAATCTAGCTAGCTCCGTGTTCAAACGTTTGTGCTAGCACCAATATGCCATCAGCAGAGCTGTGGTCATGCTGGTTTCTTTCACTAGGAGCTGGATGTTCTCCATAAATCTGAAAAACTTTATTCCCATGACCTCTCTTGCTCTTTTATAATGTGCTGTGAATTGTTGGACATGAGTGCCCTTGAACCAGGAGGAACAGAAAGGAGGAGGGAGGCAACAAAGGCATGTCAGGACCTCTTTGAAATGGTGACACCAGCTAGTTTTTGCAACCTAAGGGTGGGCCTCCCACTGTCTGCAAGACCTTCTGCTGTGTTATGTGACACAAGGGCACAAGGGTGACTCCAAATGTCGTAGCTGCTCCCAGTGTCATCCCAGAGCCACCCACTGTGGGGAAATAAATCCCTAAACACAACTCCTTATGATAACACGTTGAAGTGTCTACCCAGTTAACTACAGTTGTTAATGATATGAATTAATTACTGAATGTTTAATCATCCATTGTTAATGTCCTTAGATCCCCCCTTCATTTATTTTTAATATCCCTAACTATTTATTTCCCAACGGGTTAAAGTTTTAATTGTTGATTGCCAACTACCTCATGCCTACATCCCTTTTTCTGTCGGTATCGCTTCTGCTGCTCCCCAAAGAGGGCGCTAGTGACTGAGAAGAAAATGGTGCCCATGATTATATGCAAATTACAAGACATCTAACACCATCCAGAGAAAGAAGCAGCCCTGGAACAACAAGCCAGTGTGAAACCAAAAGACTAAAATGATACTCCTAAGAAGAAAGAACAGTAAAGAATATCAAACCACCAACCAGAGGTTTTCGCCTCATCGTTGTGACCTGAACAGCACTTGATCGGCATGACACCCCTAGACCAAGAGCCAGCAAGTGTCTTCCTAGGGACTCTCGTGAGGACGGAAGCCCCAGCTCTGTTTTGCAGCAAAGCTGAACTCCTCCTCCGTGTCATGCATGGGAGCAGCGGCGGTGTGCGCAACCCCTCGGGCCCCCCACCCAGAGCTGACCTTAATAAACGCGTTAAAAGGGTGCTGGTCTCCTGGCCCATTTATTTCACCCGCCAGCCAGTAAAACGCTCACAGCACAGCTCCCAGGAGCCCAGAGGCAGGATGGCAGGTAGGAACTCAAACCAGAGGCTCCTGAGGACTCACCCACATCATTGTGGCCCTGTCAGGACTGTCCCAGGTCAGCCCCAGTGCAGCATGAAACCCACTACCTGTTGGTTTAGTATGGATGGTAAAAAACCAACTTATCAGTTTGATGGTGTGGTGGTTTTATGTTTGCTTAGTTTTATTTGCTAACTGGGAGATAGGATTTTGGGAGAAAAAGGTGAAATAGTCTTAACTTAAAAGTAAACAGTTTATTAACACACAGTAAGGAAAGAAAAAAAATGAAATATTCAAAATTTCTCCTCCTACAAGTGTTCACTTTTCTACAAACAGCATAGAGACGAAACCTGTGACATTCAGTCAGTTTCACTATATAGGAATTCAGGAGAGGAGTCTTCTTCAGGACAGGAGTCTCTTGTTTACTGTGGAATTTTTTTACTGACAACTTAGAAAAACTTCTCTTGTGGGTTGGAACTTTCACAAATACAGCTGCCTGGGAAAACCTGCTTTTATGTGGTTTCTTCCCATTAGAAGTTTCCCAAGCTGCTTATGGGTCATGGAATTCAGGCATTTGGGGTGTCACTTTTTAAAGATAAGCAAAGGATCAAGGCAAAGGATTTTTTATCTCAAGGAACAGAGATGTCTTCTCACTTTTTTTACTGGTGCAGGAGTTTCTCATCTTTCTCTTTCTGTTCAGGCATTTTACAGGACTATACAGTCTATTACAAACACTTTTGCTCAAAAATCTACATTTCCCCAAATACTTTTTTTTTTCTATGATTTAAAGTACAATCTACTAATAGAGTTCATTTTTATAGCTCAAACAAGAAAGTCTAGCCAGCAGGCAACTCCTTCATCCTTCTTCTAACTAATCCTTTTCTTACTCTCTCCCTCTGACTGTTATACTAAGTTATGCTCAATCACTTTGTCTGTTCTCACTTTGGGAAGAGCTAGTGCTTTGGAAGTCTCATTTGCTGGCATGAAAGAGTTAAAGCTTGCCCAGGCCTGCAGTGGTCATGTGAACTCTGCTGGGAGGCAGCCAGGATTTTTCAAAAGCTGCGGGAATGGGGAAAAACTCAGGCAGGCAGACTTTAGAGCAGCCCGACTGATGAAAGGCTCTTTGCTCCTACTCTTCGGTTTCATTCAGGGTGTGCTCAGCTAGGAGCTGCTATCAGAGGCTGTAGGCTCCCCTCCCGCTGCTGGGGGAAAGGGTTCAGGCCCACGGCCAGGCCTTGAGCCAGCTCTCCCCCATAGGGGGAGCTGCAGGATGTTTTACAGCTGCTAAAAAACTGATTTGGCCCGGGATGGGGGCACATCTTCTCCTCCCCTGGCCCGGCCTACCCGGGCCTGAACTTTGACAAAAAGCCCACCTGGCCCAGTAACTCCCAGGCCACCCCTCTGGTTCAGAAGATCCAGAGGAGTGTCCCCTGCATGTCTGCAGTGTCAGGCTAGCCGGGGTGGACGGAGACGCTGTCTGAGAGGGACACTGCGACAACATTTCTAATAGTAAAGGAAGTGTATCAACTGTGCCTTGCCTTGTAAACAAAAGCAAAGGAACAGCAAAATACTACCAGGACTGTGGCAGTGTGCTTCTGGTTGTGCAGTTTCCAGAATGTTCTTCCGTTGTCTGTATAATGGTTTGTTCCGTGGACCCCTTTGACTAGTTTCCCTTTGGTTTGCCCCTGTTACAGTTACCTGTCAATCTTATGTTACGTAACCCCCGGGTCCTGTCTGTCACTCTGGGGCCTCTCCCTTCTTCTGGAAAGTTCCATGGAGAGTTTCGAGTGATTGGACAAGATCCCGGTTCCCTCCTCCTATCTTTCTGTGATTCGTTACTGTGTATGTCTATTATGCTCAGGGCCACTCCCATGTTGCTCCCTATTGGTCCTTTGCAGAGCCCATCCCCCTGTTCCACCCCCACATAAAAGTCTCTGTACTCAGGTGCTCCTGGTCTCTGTTGAGGCAGGTACCCTGAGGTGAGGTCTCCCTGGTCGAGGTTACCAATAAACTCAGTTTGGTTGCACCCTCTTCAGAGTCCCCTCTTTACTTTCCTGCCATAGTCTCTTTCCACTTCCTGACAAGCCAAGGATCCACAGGATCAGCAAGGTGTGCCTGCACACTGAGCTGTACGTAGCTTGCTGTGGTGCCAGGGCTGGCTGGGGCAAGCAGAGACTGACACTGTGACACAGGACTTGTGGCAAAAAAAAAAATCCAGTATACAACGATGCCAGGATCATGTTATAAATAACCAGGGCAGGAGACAATATTAACTCCTTGAAATGGTTTTATTAGAAAAGGTGAAGCTCAAGCGATTGCTTACACTGCTGCTGCTCCACCAAGGAGGAGGTCCATATTGGTCCTGCTGCAGAGCCGCTGCAGAGCTGGGAATTCACCCTCATGGGGTTCCCAGAACTCACTTGGCTTGTTTGGTCTAGGGGTGTCCCTCCCTCCAGGTACTCTTCAGGTTACGGTAAAATACAGGAAACTGTCTGCAAATACCTCAGGGCGTCGCTGGTTTCATGCTGTCTTTTGTAGGTCTGGATTCTGTGTCAGCTCATCTCGGCTAGGGATTTCTGGTGTCAATTAGGTCCTGACTTGCAGCAAAGCCTCATGGGAGTTTTGGTGATTTCCATAAAGGTGGTGGCAGCAGCTTGACAGACAGGTCAGATGTCAGCAGGAAGTAGGAAGAGGGGCAGGCAAAGAGCAAGCGGGGGAGCAGCAGAGGCTTAACTCAAGGGAAGGTAAGGGGATCTCAAGGTTTTTGAAAAAGGGACACACAACATACAACTCAAGGAATGAGAAAACTGGGGTTTGGGGTACAAATGGCATACAGCAACTAGTAGGGCACAATTATTAACTTTTAACACTTTGAGCATTCAACATGTAGTCAGGAGTCCTTTAATTTTATTTACCTCAGATCATGCTGAGAAGCTGGTTGGATGTATTAAAATCTCTGGGGCAAACACAGAAAAAGCCCCACAATCTGTGAGGCTGCTCAGGCGAATTCATTGCTCCAGGTGCAGAAGAAGCAGCTTGCTAAAAACCCTAAAAGAAACCCAGCTCAAGTGGCTAAAGCTCTCTCTTTTTCACAGGCTGCAGCACTTACCCAAAGTTTTAAAAGCAGTTTCACTGCCTGTGCCAAACGTGAAAACAATTGGAGTAGACCCGCCCGAAAAGCTGGGGAAAGCAACAAGAGCGGTGCAGCATTGGCACTGGAAGGTTTTACCCTCCCTTGCAATGGGAGGCTTTCTCTTTTGAAGTGTCCCATAGTGTTCCACAGCAGAAGCACTTGCTGGGACCTGTTTGCCAAGTGGTCATCTCCCATACTTGTCCCTGGGGTCTCCTAACATGAGGCTGAAGGCTTCTCTGTGCTCCTCTTCCTCTCCCTAGGCCCACTTCCAGGTTGCTGCTTTATTATTTCATCTACACTGGCCACCGCCAGCTTAGTCTTACTCTTCTGTTTTTCCTCATCATCTCTCCTAAAACAAACCTTTTGAGCTTCCCTCAGTAATTCTCTCAAGTCTTTACCACTCCAGTCCTCTGTTTTGTCCAATTTCTTCTTTATGTCTGTCCATGCTTTGGCGACACTACTTGCTTCTGACAGTTCTCGACCTGCATCACTTTCAACAGCTCACGTTCCTGAGTACTGCTGCATATTCTTGCTGAGCCTCTGTAACCAGGCAGTGGGCGGCTCATCCCCTTGCTGTTTATTCTCAAAGGCCTTTTCCAGCTTCGGTGCAGAATTCCCTTCATCATCAGCTTTATAGAGCCTGACACAGTATTCCTCCCCCTCAATTTTACTCTGATCCCAGGTAGGCCTCAGTAGTGGGAATTCCTCTTTCCCAGGGGTATCCCCACCTTGAAGGGGGTGGGTTTTGTCTTTCCTAAATCGTTATTCATGCAATTTGTATCATATGTCTTTCCTCTGAGCTAAATCAAGTTCCCCAAACAGACTGCATTTCTTCCCAAGTGTAGATGTTTGGGCCTAAAGACAGATCCAATTGCTCTGTGTCCTGGTTTAGGGCAAATTTGGGAGGAAATCTCCAAATGGGGTTCCTCTGAAAAGCAAATCCAAACAGCCCCTCCCCCCAGCAGGTCCGGGGAAAGAACTCCCTCAAAGAAGAGTGGAAAAAACCCTATTTCTTTAACAAACAAAATGCTCACAAGCATAAAGAATCAGTAATAATAATAATAATAATAATAATAATAATAATAATAATATGAAACAATAAAACCTCTCGCTGCTCCGAAGAGAGATGGCAAAACTGAGAGTCCGTGCCAGGAGTCTGTTTATCAGTCCCTTCAGTGCTGGAAAATGCCGAGTCCCGGCCCAGTGGGCCACGGGTGCAAGATCCCGGTGCTCCTCTGGGTTTTTCAGTCCAGAGCAGATTTAAATAGTCCCAAAGAAAAATAAAATAATAAAAAAAAAACAGTCCAGGAAAGCTTCTTTGCCTCAGCTAGCTAGACTAACAAAGGGGAAAAAAAACCTCTCTCTGGCTGCCCTCCGTCCATCCGACGAAGGACCAAAAAAAAAACCACACAGTCCCAAGGACGAGAGCAGATTCAGAGGAGTGAGTTTGTTTCTCAAAACAAACTGCGCGCTTCTTCTTTCCCTGCTCACTCTCAGAACCAGTCTTAAAGGTACAGAACACAGAACAGACAATTTGGGGATACAGGCATCATAGTCACCCTAGGACACTCTGCCAGCCCCTTGCAGCGCTCTGGTATGATACTCCTTTGTCTTTTAAATTCTCTTACTTCTCTAATAGTAGGAGGTACATTGACAAATTCTAGTCCCCTTGGAGCTCCCTGCACAAGCACCTCTCACGAGGGAAAGGGGAACTATTTTCATTAACCCTCGAGGTGAATGGAATTTTGGTATTATGACTTTGGTATTTGAAGGAGGAATGGGAAGTTTTGAACATGGTTCTTTTACTGTGTTAGCACTGTAGTTCGTGTTCTCTGGGACAGCTGGTCGGTCCTGTTGTGAGATTTTAGCATCTTCCTGAAAACAGCCCCAGCACGAGGGCCCACCATTTCACAGGGACCAGCCCTGTCATTATCATTCCTTTCCTGCTCAATTGCTGCTTCTATATTCGGACCGTTGGCTCACTTATCGGGCAATGAAAAGATGAAACAAAACACGTCTAAAAGATAGATTAAAAACAAGTAGGAAACAGAATTAACAACTTTCCTTCTCTTACTCCAAAAGCTTCTTGGCCTGAAGCAAGATGTTATTTCATCTCTGGCAGGAACCTGCCTAAAAATGAGATGGAGCTGTGGGAGAACCAGTGAATGTTTTAGTTGCTGTCAGAATTTCTTGTATTGACAGTTTACTGAAGTTTGTGACTTGTTATGCTAATGTTTCTGTCTCTATTCTCGTCACAAGTGACTTGATGGTAGACCAAAGATTAGTCAAAGAATACAATTTTATTTTTTTTTAAAGAACAAAAAACCGTGTAGGAAAACCTGCTATGGATGTGTAACTTCTCCTAACAAAAGCTTAGACATATTTACAAGCGTCATAACCTTCCCAGCTCTGCCTTAGGAGGTTTTAGAATTATTACCGGCAGGCTACATATTTCTGGGTTCATAAGAAAGAAACTAAAAATCCTACCAAAAAACACCAAAATGTCCCATGAGGAATGGTTGACTTCACCTTCCTCAACTCCCCTTTGGTGACAATGCTGTCACCTCAGCAGTGAGTCTGAGAGGCGGCAGCTCTCTCTGGCCCACACAGTGCTGCTGGCCGAGCCGGCTGCTGCCTACTCAAGGCTCAGGTAGGCACCTGAGCTTCCTCCCTGCACGGCCAAAGCCATTTCAATGACGCAGTGCAGGCCAGAGGTGCCGCACAGCTGGAAGCTGCAGGACTTGCTGGAGGGCAGTGCTGTGAGCTGCCAGTGGTGTGAGCAGGGCAGTTGCCGCCAGGCCGATGGCACCAACATCTGGACCCAGTGTGTGACTTTCTCTGCATCCAAGCATGTGCCCGTGCAGAGGATGTCCAGCAGGTACCAGTCCGGATCCCTTGGCAGCTGGCCACCAGAGGTGTGCAGGAAGCACTTCTGCCCAGGCAGCAGCTCCCTGGAGCACAGGCACTCCAGCGCCACACGGATGCGCTCGGCTGGCAGCTGCTCCGTGCTCTCCGGGATGAAGGAGTGGCCCAGGGGTGGCCGCAGGATGACCAGCAGGTGGTAGGTGCTGCTCTCCTCCAGCAGGCTGCAGCCTTCAGAGCTGGTGTCCATCCTGGTGGCTGGGTGCAGCTCAGGCATGAAGCTCCTCTGGGAGAACATTCAGCAGACGCCAAGGAGCTTGTCCACCAGCTGCTTCATTGCCTTCATCCTGGGCAGGCCTTGCTGCAGAATCACAGAATCACAGAACAGGTGGGCTTGGGAGTGACCTTTAAAGGCCATCCAGTCTGACTCTGCAGCAATGAGCAGGGACATTCTCAACTAGATCAGGTTGCTGACAGCCTGCTCCAGCCTTATCTTGGCTGTGCCCTTTGGTGATGGAGCAGGCACAGCCAAAGTGCTGCCACCACTGTCTGCACCCTTGACCTTCTCCTTGAGCTCCCTGACCTACTCCTCACTGCTGATGATCTCTCTGCTGCCACCCTTCTCCTGGCTGCTGACCTTCTCCTTGCCATTGACATTCTCATTACCAAACTTCTCACTGCTCACCTCCTTGGTGCTGAAACTCCTACTCAGAGCCTCCCTGCAGCTGGCAGAGCCACACTTTCTTCTCCTGAGCAGCCAGCGGCCCGCACTGAGAAGCAGCAGAGCCAGGGCTGCTGCACTGACCCAAAGCAGCCTCTACTGTTGCCATGCTGAATAGAGCAGGGCTTCCATGATGCCACTGCTCCCCACAATCTCGTGCAGGAGCCGAGTCATTTCCTGATGCAGGTATTCTTCACGCTCCTGCATCCGCTGAACTCCATCCTTTTCAATTTGTACATTGACCTGAGACCAGTGTGGGCAGCTAACAGGGCCAGGATGAAGGCCAGTGTGGCAGTGACCTCACTCGGCTAGCCCTGACACCACTGCAAGCCCAGGGCTCTTGCCTGTTTGAGCACAAGTGTGACAACGGCGAGGAGAAAAGGAGGGACCCTCTTCGGGGTGAACACAACCAGAGTTTATTGGGCAGGGCCCTGACCTCGGCTGGTGCCTCCGGAGAGAGACACCTGAACCTTCAGTGCAAGCCCTTAAAAGGGGAGGTGGGTCTCAGGGGAGGGTACAACAGGGAACCAATGGGAAACAACAGGGGAGTGGGTGATAACATAATGAACATATACATAAACCAATCAAAAGGATGTGGGAGGGGGAGGTCTGGATCCCGTCCAATCACTCAACACCTCTCCCAGAACCTTCCAGATTCAGGGAGAGGCCCCAGAATGATGGACAGGACCAGGGAGTTACACAGTTTGGGATTGACAGCTCGGGATGGACAGCAAGGTGTCACTGGGGAAGGGGACCAATCAGGGGCTTGTAACCAGGGAAAGGCAGGGAGAACAAAATGGGGTACAAAGAACAAGATGGGGTACATAAAACAAAATGCAGTACATCGAACAGATCTGTTACAGAAACCATTATAAAACTTAAAAACACACCCCCACAGTCTAGTGTTGGAGACATGGCCTGGTGGGAGAAAGAAGGCTCAGCACGTCTCGCTGGGAGGGAGCAGGGGGCAGGAGGCAACTGGAGTGTCCCAAGAACTTCTGTGGGCACGTGCCACAGTGAGAGGCCCAAAGCCCTCTACCCCCAAGCCCTGGGGACAGCGCCCGGCCCTTGGGGTCCCAGCTCTCACGCTGGGTTTAAACCTCCATGTTATAAATGCATATTACAAAGTTGGCTTTTCGCAAGATGTGTGCTATATGATTGATAACATTGTGCTAAGGATGTAAGTTTTTATTTCTGCTTTTAGTAAAGAAAATTAGGCATAGTGGTAGTAGTTGATACAGTATGCCTAAACTGTTTGGTTGGGATAACATCAGTGAACACGTAAAAAGAACCTGCTGTTGATATACCAACTAGCAGCATCTACCATCTGAAGAAAGAATGGACCAAGGCCCAAGCTGGAGGTGATAATGAAGACAACAGCCAAGAAACACGCATGCTCTAAAAAGGCGGACCCAAGGAGGGACCATGCAAAACAGTTCCTGGAATATGGAAACTAGTTTATGGAAAAATATGAGTATTCAACAGATGAAATACCCTTTCTATTGTATCAAAGAATGTGTCTGATATAGCAGGGTGTGGACTTGGTTGAATGCCAAGTCACCCAGTACTTTGCTTTTTTTCTGTCCCCTAATTGTCTTATTTTCTATTAAACTATTTCTTAAAATTTACATAGAAAGTGAACCTTGTTTTTCACACCCAGGACATCTTTTCCAGCCCCTACCTAGCCCAGCATTCCCCCTGCGTGTGTACTCACTGACTGCCAGAATCCAACTGCCCAGTGCCGGCCCTGGACACAGGTGCCAGTGTGACCTGTCCTCTGTGCTGTCACATCCAGCAGAACCATGTCACTCAGATGCCAAGCTGGCTGTGCCCCTGCTCACAGCTCCCACTGTCACCCGTGCCCTGGCATGTCACAGCTCCCAGGGCCACACCTCACTGCCCACAGGCCCCAGCCTTCGTCCCCACTGCCGGCCTCAGCAGCTCCTGGGCATCCTCACCCTGAGTGCAAACCCAGCCCCAGGAGCCCTGCAGGGCGCTTGGGATCCAGCCTTGCAGACACCCCAAAGCTGAGAGGAACGTGGGGAACGTAGCTCGATCTCCCAGTGCTGACCACTCCAACTGCTCTCTAGGCAAACCTAAATCTCATCTGCTGCAACTGGAGCACATCCACCCTTCTTGCCCATCCGGCACCTGGGGCCTGCTGCATTATACACAGGCCCTCTGCAGGGAGTGGCCAGCTTCCAGACGATCTGGAATGTAATGAGAGACTCATGACAATCCCAGCAAGAGCATTTGCTTCTCAAGAGAGCTCTTAGGCAAAGAAACTCCACCAATCACTGTAGCAGTGTGCTATTTGGGTTTTCCAAAAACTCTGTATGTTTTTGTTACTTGCTTTGTAATGGTTTGTTCCTACACCCCATCCCCTAAAATCCCCATTCCTAAACTCCCTGTGGTCTTTCCCTGGTGATGGATCTTATCAATCACCTTGTAGAAACTTGGAAGATTCTGGTGAAGGTGACCAGCAATTTGGCAAGATCTTGAACCCCCACCTTCTTTCATTGTTCTGTTAAGTACCCCTGTTCTGGGTCACACCCCCCTCCCCTCCTGGATTGGTTCTAGGTACTCCCCTGCTCGGTGTACGCCCCCGGGGTACTTCAGGGGAGAATAGAGGGCCAGGGCTCACTCTGCACATGGGCAGCCCTGTGGGTGGAATAAAGCCATGTGAAACCCATGTGAGAGTTCTCCTTTTTCTTCCATACCATTTACCATGCTCCAGCCTGAGGTTCAGACCCACCAAACCTCCTCGTATGCTGAGCAGAGAGCAAGCTAGCCAGCAAAGCAGCTCAGACACCAGCATGAATCACAATTTTGTGCACGGAGAAGGGGAGGTGCTGATAAGCATAAGGTGCCGTGTGTTGGTTTAGCACAGATGGTGAAAACCAATGTGTCTGTTTTGTAAGATTGATGGCCAGATTGGCGAATTCAATGCGGGTATACACCTCTGGGTCACACAGCCTTAAATTAGCCTGGGAAGCCCGGTGACTTCCTTTTCTTTTCGACCTCGCAGGAGGTAAGAGGGGCAGTCACGGCTCTCTCCTTGCGGGAGGGAGGGCCGGGACAGCCCATCTTGCCCAGGCTCGGGCTTTTTCAAGAGAGGCCCGCTTGGCCCGGTGACTCCCGTGCTGGGGGAGGGGATGAGCATGTGCCCTGTGCGGGCCCCGATCGGTTTTTAGCAGCTGTAAAACACCCTGCTGCTCCCCTATGGCGGGGAAGCTGGCCCCAGGCCTGGCCGGGCCGGGCTGTGCCTCCGGGCACCATCAGCATCGCCCAGGCCCTTGATACCAGCTACACCCAGCTGCTACACTACACTAGGCTATACTAGACTACACTAGACTGCGCTACACTATACTGCGCTACACTACGCTACACCGCGGCCTTGAACAATTGAATTGTACTTTTTTTAAAGAATAAAAAATGAGTGGGCAGTTGCTGCCAGGCTAATGGCACCAGCAGCTGGACCCAGTGGGTGACTTTCTCTGCATCCAAGCATGTGCCCGTGCAGAGGGTGTCCAGCAGGTACCAGTCCTGATCCCTGGGCAGCTGGCCACCAGAGGTGTGCAGGAAGCACTTCTGCCCAGGCAGCAGCTCCCTGGAGCACAGGCACTCCAGCGCCACACGGATGCGCTCGGCTGGCGGCTGCTCCGTGCTCTCCGGGATGAAGGAGTGGCCCGGGGGTGGCCACAGGATGACCAGCAGGTGGTAGGTGCTGCTCTCCTCCAGCAGGCTGCAGGCTTCAGAGCTGGTGTCTGTCCCGGCAGCTGGGTGCAGCTTGGGCGTGAAGCTCCTCCGGGAGAGCATTCGGCAGACACCAAGGAGCTCGTCCAGCAGCTGCCTCATCACCTTCGTGCTGGGCAGGCCCTGCTGCAGAATCACAGAACAGGTAGGCTTGGGAGTGACCTCCTCTCTCCTTGCGGGAGAGATGGCCGGGACTGCCCGAGTTGCCCGAGCTCGGGCTTTTTTAAGAGGCTCGCTTGGCCCGGTGACTCCCAAGGCCGGGGGAGGGGATGAGCATATGCTCCGTGCGGGCCCCGATCGGTTTTTAGCAGCTGTAAAACACCCTGCCGCTCCCCTATGGGGGGGAAGCTCGCCCGAGGCCTGGCCGCGGGCCTGAGTCCTTTCTCCCGGGAAGGGGAGAGGCGGCTGCATCCTCTGCAGCCTTTGATAGCAGTTCCAAGCTGTGCCCTCCCGGATTTTACCTTCATTTTGATGTTCCAGAGGGAGACAAAAG
This sequence comes from Trochalopteron elliotii, assembly GCA_024734555.1. Taxonomy (NCBI): domain Eukaryota; kingdom Metazoa; phylum Chordata; class Aves; order Passeriformes; family Leiothrichidae; genus Trochalopteron; species Trochalopteron elliotii. Next base: position 1,542,330 of record JANPWX010019871.1, read on the forward strand.
TCAACTACAGGTTCTTCTCAGAGACTTATCTCATAATGGAATAACTAGATGTGATGCATGTATGAAAATACATTTTCACAACCACAAATCCATGGAGCAGCTCTCTTATCCCCCTGAATGTTACAGCCCAGTGTCATCTTCTAACTTAGATCAAACTTTGTGGCTTAGACAGTCTCAAATACTCCTAAACATGAAACACCAGAAATCCAAGTCAGTATTTACTTTGAGAGCAAGCAAAACAAAATAGAACAAAAACCTTCAAAGTTTTCAGGTTCGTTTAATTGTTTGACAGTTACTAGAATGCACCTGAAAAAAATTAAGTTTGGGCAATTTACAATCTGTTTCCTGTCTGATCTTTTGGATCTAAACGTGCCACATCTGTGCTACTGATAAATGAAGGCTGCTTCGTGAGCATTGCTACACGTTCTGCTTAATGAGTTAATGGTTGTCTATTTCCAAACACAAAGACATAGTCTATTCTTTGACATGTTACAGTGATTATAATTATTAATGTCTGTGCAACTTCTAAACAGAGTGACCAGGCTTTTTGCCTTCCTGCTCACGTATTTTCATCAGCTAGCAGTTAACCCTTACTAATTGTTCTTTTACTAATTTACTTTTTTACACTAATTTACTAATTGAAACCACTTACTTGTAACAGTACATTTTAAGTGAAAGCATTTTTCCAGAACTTCTCTTTCATGAAATTTTTCAATTGAACTCTCTTTTAATGCATCCTTTCAGTCACAAAGGACAGCAATGCTGTAAATAACAGTAAGAGATGCACTAGGAAGTCACACATTTTCCCTCCAATCTCCGAAGCCCTGGCTAAATCTGGGTGGAACTCCCGGCTAGGAGCGGGGGGAGCTGCCAAGGTATAGAATATGCCTAGGCAGGACCTCCAGGGTTGGCAACCCCAGGCCAATGGAGTGAGTCACATCCAGGATCAGGGGAAAGAGAAGGAAAAGGCTCTCGGTGTGCAGCTCCAACAACAGCTTCACTGCACGTCAAAGCGTCAGGCAGAGAAAACCTGAACTATCAAGAGGAAACAGGGTCTTTTATGCAGGGGTGGAACAAGGGGTGGGTACAAAACAGTAACCAATATCCGTCCAGTGGGGGAGGATCACTGGGAGTGGCTTACCAGGTTATGACCAGTGAGGGAATACAGAGGGAGGGTACAAAGCTGAGGAGCCAACAGGGTGTCGAGGAGCGTAGAACTTTCTGGAACAGGGGGAAGGAATCAATCATTGATCGACAGGTGAAGGAACAAATCTGGGACAGAACCCATCTTGAGAAACTCACAGGGAGGTCAGGGACAAACCATTGGGAAAAACAAGCACCGCAACAAGGAAGAAAATATTAAATGCAAATATAAAAACTGCCAATTGCTAATTAAAGAAGAAATCTAAGTGAGATTAGGAATGAGACTGATTTATGTGGTGGGTTGACCTTTGCTGGCCCCTACCTGCTGGTGCTCTACCACTTCCACAGGAAGGACAGGTGAGGAAAATAAAATTAAGATGAAGGCAGAGAGATTACTTATCAACTGTCTTTACAGGAAAAACAGGCTTGACTTGGTGGAATTATTTAAATTTGCTGCAAATTAATTGTACCAGAGTAGGATAGTCAGAAAAAATAAGACTTAAAAAAACCCAACCAAACAAAAAACCAAAAACCCACAGACAGCAAAGAACAACACCACCGCCTTCCCCCAAAAGAAATTTAAAATATCCCCGCCATGCCAAAAAGCCACTACACATTCAAACACCTCTAGCCCTCTGTAACGAAAAATCTGAAAACTCTCCTTATGAAAACCAGGAGATGGCTTCACGTGCACTGCTTGTGCCTGTGTGCATATTCATCTTCTTCAGTTTATGATCACTTTAAAGGATTCAATTTTCAGTGGCATTTCAAAATTGCATATTACAAACCCATTAGTAGAGTTTAGTTTTCACTAACTGGCGTTGTAAAAGTCTTCTCTTAATATAGGCATTTGTTACTGATATTTGTGTGGTTTTTTGAGTGTTTTGATTAGATGTATAAACCAAGAAGTATTTATTTGAACAAATCCTTTTGCAAAAGAAAGGACTGAGAATGTTTTGGTGTTCTGATTCAAGGCTACACTGAAGATGTTAACATCCTGGCATGTGGCCTACATCTCAGGAATTCATGTCTTTTAAAAACAGGTATTTGCAGTGCTGCAATCAGAGTGGGAGGATGAACACTTAGGAACACTTATAACACATAACTGTGAATATCTGAAAATTTTCTGCATTTTTTTCAGGTAAACTAAATCTGTCTTTCATCACAGATGAAAAGTTACTCTTTGAGGTTCAGCTCCATCCTAACAAGCAGAAGTGTTCCTGAATGATGCCCTTTCCTAGTGAACATCCTGTTGGGCTGGGAGGTACTGTGCTGCTGAACAGATTGTTTAGTCTTATCACCACCAATTGGATTCTTAAAAAAAAAAAAAAGACAAAAAAAATCCTGGAGGAGTTAAGAGGCTTTTCTATTGTGAATTCAGTTCGTGATGAGATGAAGAAGCCATGATGACCTCAGTTGCTTTAATTAAACGTACACCTTGAAATAAATATTCTCCATCTGTTTGACTTGTCATTAGGGCAGGAAAAATAGAACAGATTTCACAAACAAATTAGTTGACATTGTCTGAAATTTGTGCACCCTATTCGTGGAGCCAGTAAATGGTAAACAGGTATTGTCACGAGGAATCCTAAACAAAGTCACTTACAGCTGCAAGAAGTATGGAACCATCCACTGGAGCAGGGAGGGAGTAATTTCTCATTATTTATTCAACTTGGTTTTAAAGATACTGCACATTTTGTTTCCATAGACATGAAATGTTATTGCTACAAACTCAGCAGGACCCCGCGTTCTCAGAATAAAGCTTCTACAATCAGAGATGGATCTTCTTAGCCTTATCTGGAACTACAGTGATGAGGCTCCAGTCACACAAAACTGCAGTAACACGACAGAAAGCAGCTGCACACTGCATAAATCAGGCTTGTTATCTGTTCCACTTGATTATGTGATTTTTGAGTCTTCTTGGAGGTGATATTTTGAAGGTGATATGCTCAATCAGAGTGTGGATTTTTTGAGCTTTCTCTGTCAGCTTAGTTGGTTTTGGTAAGGGGAAGACTGAAGGTGTACAAAAAAAGACATCAATGAGACCATGACTGAAATTAGTGTTTAACCAAGAACTACTCTGTTCTTTGCCAGGGTCTTGCCAACCATCCCTACCATGCCTGAAGTGAGAAAACAAAATGTCCTTTACAGCTGAGCCTGCATTAAAGATGGAGATGGGAAGACATGTCTCAATACAAAATATCCATTTAGGATATCCAGATATGGGGTTGTGAATTTACTGCCTTTTTTTTTTTTTTTTTTTTTTTTTGAGTAAACTGTACTGTTATCTGATTCATTTTCTTGGGCCTGCTGCTGGATATTTTGTAAGTGCCCAAATTACATATTCTTCTGAAGTTAAACTGAAAGTTGTAGTGGCTTTTTTGTGGGTTTTGGGTTTTGCTCAGTGCCTCATGCAGGTTATGCTGACATAGAGAACTCCTTCATGTGAGTTACTGGAGAATTACATTTTTCCTGTTCCACAGTTCCCTTCAATTTCAGCCCAGCAACTCCCCAAAACCCAGTAAAATCCCACAGATATGATTTAATTGCAAATAAGATGAAAAACAGGTTTTTTGCAGAATAGGATGTGACCAGTGCTATGCATCATTAAACGCAATGGGAAATGAGGTGAAAACAGCACAGAAAGAAGCACACTATAATTTATCTCATTTTCACTGGATTTCTTGAATAATTATGAAGCACTGCAACAGGAGTGTCCTGAGGGAGCAAACAGGAAAGGACTGTTAACTGTTCTTGTCCTTTCTTCAGCTTTGTGCCTTTTCTTCTTCTAAGTGAAGTCAATAGGAGATTTAAGTCCAGAAGTGAAATTTTTAGGGAAAGTAGCCATCCAAAGGATGCAGAAAAATGTCAAGAAGGGTTTTCAAAGGCCTGACTGGATAACTGATAATGAGTATGGCTAATTGATAATGAGAACTAGCTTCCAGTGATTTTAATTGCAGTTAAGTGTCCAAGCACTGAAAATCCAATTAGACCACAACAGGGATTTCAAATGAGGCACTGTGACATGAATGGCTTACAGTCATTGCATCATTACATGATGGTTTACAGTCCACAGGTAAGGTGGTCTAAAATGCATAAAGGAGAAACAGTGTCCACGCATGGGCCTGTTAATGGTGGCAGTGAAAAACTGCACCTCTTATTGGGTGTTCAGGGACACATTACCAAGACCATAAACACCAAGCTGTGATGTATCTCTTCTCAGGAAAATCACAGCTATGTTTTTTCCTGGAGTCAAGATATTTCCAGTAGGAGTGATTTATCGACTGTGCTGTTGTATTTTTTTTTAAATGTACCTATCCAGCAGTTGGTGTGTGCTGAAGAATTATGAGGCATCTGCTTGGATTTGGTTGTTTTTCTCAATCAGTAATTAATAATACCTCGAGCACTGGTATTATGAAATAATAATACAATCAGCTTAAAGCTTGTTAGTTACCGAAGGTCCTTGAGTAGAGGATGCTAAATGCTCTTTGTTCTACTAATACAAAACCACAGAACGGTTGAGGCTGGAAGAGATCTCTGGATCTTATCCAGTCCAACCCCCCCTGCCCAGACTGGGTCACCAGGTGACACAGGAATATATCCAGGTGGATTTGGGGTGCTTCCAGAGGGGGATACTCCACAACCTTCCTGGAAGCCGTTCAGTGCTCTGCCCCTCCATGGCAAGTTCTTCCTCCTGCTGGTGTGGAACTTGTGTTTTAGTTTATGACCACTGCTCCTCATTCTGTCACTGGGCACCACTGAACAGTCTGACACCATGCCCTCGGGAATTACCTTGGAGATATTTACATGCATTAATAAATTCCTTCATAGCCTTGTCTTCTCCACACCTTTATTTACTACACCCATAAAGCTTGTTAGTTCTAGGATGTCCCTGACAACGGGATCTGCTGCCTGTCCCACTGACGAGAATGAACCTCCTTTTTCGCTGATCAGGCTTGAAAGCACACCGAGATTTCACTCCAAAGAACACTCGGCTCAAGGCAAGCTCTCCGCATCCCACACCCTGCAACGCTTGTGCCGAGCACCCCAGGGTCCCACCAAGACGCCTGGGGCACGCTGTAAGGCCGATAACGCCCTGCTTCTTTCTTACCACGAGCGACTTCCGGGGGAAAGCGGCGGGAAGGAGGAGCCGTGGCCACGCCGGCCCCGCAGCATCCCCGCCCCGGATGGACGCGCTGTCCCGCCTCGCTACAGCGCTCCGCCCTTCCGCCGGGATATGGCGCAGGATCCGCGGGGCATGGACGACGACGTCGAGGACGGCGAGCTGTCTGGGTCCGACTCAGACATGCCCGGCGCCGGCTCCCCGGGACAGGTGAGGGTGGGAAGTGGCCGGAGCGCCGGGATGGGGGCTGCGGGACTGGGAGGCCGCGGAGGCCGCGCCTGAGGAGCGTTGCCCGGCGTGGGGCGCTCGTTCCCGGGCCGGTGGCTTCTCCCGGAGCTTGGTGGCTTCTGGCGGTGCTTGGTGGGCTCTCCCGGGGCTGCTGGCTTGTCCTTGCCTTGGTGACTCTCCGTGCGCTGGTACTGCCGAGGCCTCCCGAGGGAGCCGCTGCCGCGTGGCGCGCACGGAACAATGGGGACAGTGGTTACAATGGGACCGAGCCGCTGGGTGACCACTCAAGAGAGCCCCGAGCGCTGCCATCCCCAGGACCCCGCGGCTTTCCGTGTTTGGATAGAGATGCCAGCGCTGTCCCCGTGTCTCCCTGTGTCGCGTTGTGTCCCCCCCGCCACCAGCCCTGGGCCCGGCACAGGAAGGAGCTGGAGTTGCTGGAGGCCAGAGGGGGATCCAGGATGAGCAGAGGGATGGAGGAGCTCTGCTGGGAGGAAAGGCTGGCAGAGCTGGCATTGCTCAGCCTGGACAGGAGAAGCTTTGGGGTGACCTCACTGTGGCCTTGCAGGGCCTGAAGGAGCTGCAGGAAAGATAGAGAGAGACAATTGCCAAGGGATGAAGGGACGGGACACATGGAATGGCTTCCCAGTGCCAAAGGGCAGGGATGGATGGGATATTGGGAAGGAATTGTTCTCTGGGAAGGTGGGAAGGCCCTGGCACAGGGTGCCCAGAGAAGCTGCCCCTGGATGCCTGGAAGACCAGGTTGGACATGGGCTTGGAGCAGCCTGGGATAATGGAAGGTGTCCGTGCCCGAGGTAAAGAGTGAGAGTAGATGAGCTTTAAGATCCCTCCCAACCCAAACCCATCTTCTCTGATTCTTGGAGGATATGAGGAATTTATTCTGTGAGGAATTTGTACTGACAGTATGAAGTATTTGCAGTGATGTGCAGACAGGAAAAGATTTCAAAATAGGATCAGTGTGTGACACTGTATGTGTAACGAATTTTATTTTCTCCAGTTACTTTGATCTTTGCAATATAGTTCTGAGAAATGAAGCTCAAAGTAAGTTTTTTTACAGAAATGCTCAGTCTTTATTTATTTATGCTGTTTCTGGGGTTTTTGCATTACACATGAAGTTGAAGGTTTGTGTTTTGTAATGTGGTGAGTTGAATACTTCTCTTTTCTGTTTGCTGTTTGGAGAAAGAAGAAATGGTGCCCGTGTTATAAGAAGTAGAAAGGCTAAAGAAAGAATTTTCATTTCACCTGAAAGTGGAGGAAGAGGTCGTACTTTGAAAGATCATCGGACAGCATATAACTTTATGATAAGAAGTCAGTTGGGGAATAAATGGAATTAGGAGCAAAGGCATTTCTTGAGTATTTGTATATCAGTGGAATGATTTTTTGGTGGGGGGTGCTTATTTTAATTAATAAGTGAATCCATAGTGTCTTGTTGGTTTAAAGGAGGAAAAATGGGTGTGTCTGTAAAGGTTCTTCTGTCCCCAAGTTGGTCATGTGCTGTCCTGACTGAGCCGGGATCACAGAACACTTTTAGTCTAAGCAGTATCCCAGTTTTGTAGGTTTGGTTTTGGGGTTTATTTTTGATTATTTGGTCTTCTCACTTGAAACTCTAGGGAGATTATTAACTTCTCTGCTGTTAGACAGACCTCTGGTAGGTTGCTGTGTTCTGGTATTTTACTGTTCTTAGAGCTGCTGTGCATCTTGTATCTTTGTCCATTTTGTGCATATTCACCACTTCTCCAGTCCCATAATAACTTGCTCAGCAAGGTTTGCCTTAAAGAGAAGAGCAACTCCTGACGTGTTTCTGTGTCAGCCATGCTCTATTTCTTGTTCATGCACTCGAAATAGAGGGGTTTCAAAGGATACTTCTGTGCTGTGGCCCAAGAGATGCTCATGGAGGACTGCACAGCCACGAGGGTCAGAATTATGTATTTTTTCTAATCGACAACTTGATAGCTCTCTTGATTTTCATGAATAATGGGTTTTGATTCACTTTTTATTTCAGAAGCCGCATGCTGGCAGTGATTCCTGCAGGCCCTTCCAGAGCAGCCTCTCATCCTGTGCTCCCAGTGTTCCGTACAGGACCACCAAGAGCGTGGACTCCAGCGAGGAAAGCGGCTCTGACTCCGATGACGACAACTGCCTGTGGAAGCGAAAGAGGCAGAAGTGCTTCAACTTCTCCCCTGTCAAGCCTGAGCCCTTCCAGCTCAGCCAGAGCCACCAAAAACAGACTGCTCTGCGTGGCAAAAAGGTCAACAACATCTGGGGCGCAGTGCTCCAGGAGCAGAACCAGGATGCGGTGGCAACCGAACTTGGGATTCTGGGCATGGACGGTTCAATTGACAGGAGCAGGCAGTCTGAGACTTACAACTACCTGCTGGCTAAAAAGCTGATGAAGGAAGCCCAGCAGAAGGAGGCAGAGACTTTGGATAAGGAGCTGGATGAATACATGCACGATGACAAGAAGATGATGCCGGTAGAGGAGGAAAACGGGCAGGGCTTCCTCAAACGGAAGCGGCCCGTGAGAGACAGACTGGGGGAAAGGCAGGAGATGAAATACAAGGGAAGGTATGAAATAACAGAGGAAGATTCAGAGGAGAAGGTGGCTGATGAAATTGCTTATCGGTGAGTTTAATAATGGTGCATCTTCATTAAGTACTGGTGATCGATGGAAAGAACGGGGAGGGAAAGCTCCCCTGCTGCTAAATTACGTGTCACACCAGATCAAAAAAGGCATTTCCAAAATCCTGGGATAAAAATGCATTACTGTGGCTGGTAATCTTGTAGAAACATCCAAAGAAATACTGCCTGTTTCTTTGAATTTTTATATTTTTATTTACAGAGCCACCAGGATAGTTTGTTGTTTGATAACAGGACAAGGAAAAACACTGTTGCTCATTATACAAATTTAATATTGCCTTTTTTTGGGAAATACCCCATTGTTTGGATTTTGACACCAATGCACACATGCTGTGGTCACCACAAACATCTGTTTTAAGTTCTAAACCTTTGAAACTGTAGGTAATTTGGACAGTGCAGTGTTTTGGGTGGAGTGAAACTGCCATGCTCGTCTTTCAGTGGTGCAAGGGAAGAAAATTATGTTAAAGAGGGAGCAAGACTTAAGAGTTAGCTTGACATTTAAATCAAGTTCAGGTTTATTGGTCATAGTTGCTTTTATACGTGTGGTATTACTTCAGAATCTGGCAATGCTACAGCAATTAGTTGCTAATGCTGTTAATAGTTCTGGGTAGTTCCTCATTTAATTTGAAAACTTTGAGCATATTTCTTGCAATAAACTCCTTTTTCTTATATAGAACTTCATTGAAACAGGGCAGAAGCATCTTTTTTCTAATTTTTTGTAATTGTAGTGGTGGCACTGAGCTGTATCAATAGGGTTCTGGTTATAGTGTAATTTTTGTTGTTTTGTTTCTTTTTAATAGATCAGTCAATGAACTGATTTCTTCTTTGTTATGTAGGTTTGTCTGAAACGGCACATGATACAGGGGAACTTTCACACTTCCTGTTTTTTCCATTTGCTGATTTAACTATAAAAAATTAATTTCAACTGTTAAATGCATAAGAAGCTTTTGTACTTTGATTTCAGAGGTTTGTGCAGGTCTTTGCAGTTTCGTATTTGGTTTGATGTTTTGAAATCTGATTCAGTAAATCATTTAAGCACATTTGAACATATAGACTCGTCAGCACAAAATGAATTATTCATTGTGGAAGTCCCATAGTCAGTTATACTCGAGGAATTATCCTGACAATAAATGTGCCATTCTTTTTTTCCCTCTCTCTGTTCAGACTTTGTGAGCCAAAGAAAGACTTAATTGCTCGAGTAGTGAAAATAATTGGGAAGAGAAAAGCAATCGAGCTGCTGATGGAAACAGCTGAAGTAGAGCAGAATGGTGGACTGTTCATCGTGGTAAGGAAAATGTCATCCTGTGGGTTTTCCAGGGACAGGGAGAGCAGCACAGCTTTTTACTTGCAGAGTATTCACACAGAGCTGTTGGAAGTTTCTTGTGCACAACATGTTCTCCTGGAGTTTTATGGTCTTCGCTTACCATGGGACTCCCCTAATAAACACTCACGTAACCTGCCAGCAGGATTTGAGCAAACAGTATGAATGAACCGGGATATTACCCAGGTTCTTGTGCTGAGATTGGTGTCTGATTTGCAGGGATAATAACATTGTGTCTGTTACTGTGGCTCTCCTTGGAATCTTTCTCTCACAGACTTGAGGCTGCAGGATTCTCAGGCTTGAGTAAAAACCAGCATTTTCAGTATCCCATTTGCAGAATAACTTCCAGAAGGAAAAGTGTTGGCTTTATTAGGAACCATTGGCTTGTGTATCAGCAGAGCAAAACTGAGCATCAATTTCTGTTAGAAATCATGGTAAAAACCCTATACTCCATGATTATGTTGCCAATTTTTAGTATGTTTTTGTTCTTGTTAAATAATAAGCCTCAGTGTAAAAAACACAGTGGGTAAGAAAAGCTGTGAAGTGAGGAATAAGTGGGTGAAAGTTAGGAAATACTTTCACTTGATTACAATTTTTAATTTCCATCACTTGAAAGTAGAGAGGAGGGGAAAAACAAGTGGGTCACAATCTAAAGAAACACCAAAATAAATTAAAAACAAAACAAAGAAAATGACCACACCTCCCTCCCTCAAAAAAAAAAGGCAAAAAATTCCACCTAGCTACTTGTGCTAGAAGCATTCTGTTGTCTTGAAAGTTAAATTTAAAAGTGTTTAACAGAGGAGATGAAGGGAGGCAGCTCCTGGTGGCACAGGTTGCTTTGGAAGCAGATCAGAGTACAGTCTTTGAAAAGCAGATCACAAAAAGGCACCATGAAATGCAGGTAGTAGAAAGATGCTCACCTGTGCTGTTTCAAGAACCTACTTAAAACCTGACCTTCCCTGTTCTTGGAATTTTTAGATTATATAGTACATTATTTAGCAGTAAAGTACAATCCAGTTTTTATTGGAGTAAAAGTAGTATTTTATAGTGCAAATTTTAATTGAATATTAGTGTGGTAATTAACACTTGTAATTTACAGGGGTTTCAAAGCTGAGCCCATTCCATGCACTGCTGTTGCTGCACTGAAAACTGAGTCAGACATGGTGGGAAGAATTTTAAAGTACAGGTTGTGTTCCCTATGCCTTCAACAGAAATGCAAAATCCTCTAGATAACACAGACAAGTTGTAGCATTTCTGAGCATAATTATTAAAAAACCCTGAGATGAATATAATTTTATTAAATTAGTTTTAGGCATTTTACTTGGCTTACGTGTTAGGAATGCTCTGAGTGTTTAACCTAGTGCATAACTTGTTGCAGATAGCTGTGAGAGTAGTTAGAATATTACTCGTATTTTGTTTCTTTACCAAAATCAGGTTTAGTGTGTAGTTTTAACAATTTAGCATTATATTCTAAAGGAATTTTTTTGTAACTTCATAATGTTCCTGTCCAGATTTAGCAGGCTGATTGTTGACTTTCATATGACTAATTCAGTCACAAATGAGTCATAGCCAGGGTTATTTTCATGTGGTATTTGACACACCAGAACTTAAATTGGCTTTTATTTTGTTTCAACACTGAGTGTTGCCTTAGAGGCTATTTTTTTGTCAACACTTAGCATTATGCTTGCTATTCCCATTTTCCTCTCTCTATTAAGAATGGCACCAGGAGAAGAACACCTGGAGGTGTTTATTTAAACCTGCTGAAGAACACACCGAGCATCAAAGAAGAACAAATCAAGGTAAAAATGTCAGGAGTTCAAATGTACGTTCTCATTTGGGTTTTTTCTTCCTATTAGAAGAGTCACGACTGAAACTCTCTAACTTATGGCAAATGTAATTGTGTATTCCTTCCATTGAAATCAGACTTCCACATTCAAAAGACAGGCAAAAAATAAAAGACCTACTCAAAAATTGTTGAATTGCCATTAACTCTAAGGAGAGAGAACTCACTTTTGCATGTTGCCAGTCACAAAAACCTGTTGAGGAAGATGAGGTTGTAGAGTCTGGCAGAGGTAAATGTTAGATTTTCCTAATTTGTATATTTGTATTCTTTACAGCACAGTTGTCCATATTGTGTTTGTCCCCTTGGAACTTTGTGTCGTTGTGCATGGATTGAATGTGTGTCTCAGTAGAGTATTTTTGTCCTGTATAGCTCCAGCTGTGGCACCAGGCAGAATTTCTCATTAAATCAGTTGATGATCTGAGCCTAATCTGAATTGCTCACTGGGCTCATCTGTGGTGCTCTCTAAATCAGTTTTGTAAGCTCGTAAACATTATTTCTCTGAGATGTTTTAACTTAGTGAAGAAAATACCAGGGTTTTTTTGTTTGGTTTTTTTTTGGGTTTTTTTTTTTTTTTGTGGCATATGCTACTTTGAGTTTTGGATTGTTTGTATTTTGCTTCTGGGTGGCTACAGGTCATTCTGTAAACCCTTCTAGAGTCTGATACTGGGAACTGTGAAGAAAGTCAGCTTTGTTTCAACTTTATGGTTGATTGTTTGGAGGAAAAAAAACGAACAGGAAAATAAAACCCCAACATCCTTTCATAGATTACAGTGGTCATAAAAAATTTTTAAAACTTGCAAGACTGATCACTTTACCCTATTAGAAAAGAAATTTTCTGTTCTACCCCTCTTCCTTAAGTGTGATCTTTTCTCACACTTCTATTCTCAAGCACACGTGACTTAGTTAAATATTGACCAGTATTTGTAATTTTTTTTTTAATTACTTCACTTTTCTTTAGGAAATACCAGTAAAATGAATATGCAAAAATTTCTGTTATTGTTGTTCACTTGTTTTCTTTCAAGGAAATATTCTATCTGGAAAACCAAAAGGAGTATGAAAACAAAAAAGCTGCGAAGAAGAGGAGGATACAAGTTCTGGGGAAGAAGATGAAAAAGGCCATCAAGGGGCTTAACCTTCAGGAATATGATGATGCATCTCGTGAGACTTTTGCCAGTGACACAAATGAGGCTCTGGCTTCCCTGGATGACCTTCAGGAGGGGCACCACGAGGCAAAGATGGAACCTGAGGATACTATTGAAATTGACAATGCCCACGATTTGGAGATCTTCTAGTTACTAATATTCTTGATAACAGAGTCTCTATAAAAACATGTTAAAAGAGCCTTTCTTGTAATCCCGTGGCTTCTTGTTTTTAAAGCATGGGAAATACTTGATGCTGAAAAGCAGGAGTCTTTAGCTAAATTTAACAGCATGAAAGACTTTTAATTGTCTTGTTACTTGTTTGCTGAGTCCTCAGAAACTTTTAAGATTTTTCTAGATAACAGCCCTGCGTCACATTAGGAAGTGTTTTTAGTCACATGTTAGATTTAGGAGTTCTAACTTTAGGAGTTTTAAAGGCTGTGTTTTAACCAAAGGCTTCTAATTTAATTTGCTGAAGCACACAAAGTCGTCAGGTGAGCAATGCTCTTTACTACAGATGAACAGAAAAAACAGTATAAATTTAGTCTTGATATAAAAGATTATATATTCTTAATGTGGCAGTATATTGACAAAAATAGAAGTATTTATAGGATTAAGACCTGTAAAAACAGATTGGTTTGTGAAGTAAACAATTTTAGTGGTCAGTGACCTTTGAATAACAATCTCGTAAATAAGTGGTATTGAGCAATGTATGTTTCAGTTTTCTGCAGTAGTTTCATTCTTTGTGTTCCAGTGGTGACTTGAGCTTCCCATCTGTTCTGTCTAAATATTTTCCATGATCAGACACACACCTAAGTTCCATGGATCTTTTTGTTTGCAGACAAATATAACTGAAAGCCTTCAGAGTAGTGAGATTTTACTGAGCTGTGTTCCCTTCAAGGGTCTGTAGACTGTATCTGCATAGATAAACCCTTTACCTTGTAGTTCTTGTTTCTGTCCTCCTCCTGTGTGCAGTGAGATAATGTGCAGCTTGCAGAAGATCTGGAGTTTTTCTGTGCTGACTCTTGCAGGGGATATTTTTTTTCATTTACTTGATGCAGGAAATGGTTGTGTAGTTTATTAGTTCGGCCAAAACCAATTTTTATGCTGAATATTGTTTTTAATATAGCTGAAGAACATGTGCAACATGTATATGTATGATGTATTTTGTCACTAATAAGTTGTGGCTTTTTTTGTGAGTAGATACTATTTATCCCAACTTCTCTGCATAAATTTTGTTCGCCTTTGAGTCCTTGAGTTTCAAAAGGAAAGGGTGTCACTAAAACTTCTAATCAGTTTATAAGATTGAACAGTTCAGTACTACCAAGAGCTGGCATTTAAAGGATTGCAGCATTTGGAGAAACACTTCTTACATATAACAGCACATTCCATTACCTGCCTTACTAAATCTGGGTTTTGACTTTTCTGCTTTTTTTCTGTTCATGTTTCAGAGCTCCTAATTGTTAAAAAGTTACTCATCAGATGTGCAGCATGCCTTTGCTGGTAGTAGTTGCTGGTGCTGAAATAACAAAATCACTTACTTTTTCACTAATTTTCCTAACCAGTGATGGTCAGAGTAAACCAGTAACTCCCATAAAGGAAGCAGAATTTTTTGCTGTTTAATTGCTTTAATGGGACTGTACCATTTCATCCTGGTTTTGGGAACTGCTTGGGGATATGTCTTAACTGTTTTCTGGATAGAATCAGCAAATTGTAACATTGGTTTAAGTCATTTTTTAATTGTTATGTAATTTGCACTGTGTATTTTTTTAATGTTAATATTTCTAACGTTGATTTCCCAGGCAAGGGGTACTGAAATGGTGTGTAAAGTATTGTCTTTAACAAAAGGGTGATACAGGCATTAAGCTATTGGAGACGGCAGTGAGGATGGGGAGGGGTCTGGAGGGGAGGACAAGGCACTGAGGGCACTTGGTCTGTTCAGCTGGAGAAAAGGAGACTGAGAGGAAACTCATTGGGGTCTTTAAAGTCTTCAGGAGGGAAAGAAGAGGGGCAGGCACTGATCTCTTCAGTCTGGTGACCAGTGACAGGACTCCAGGGAATGGCCTGAAGCTGGGTCAGGGTTTCCAGGTTTAGATTGGATATCAGGAAAAGGTTCTTCCCCCAAAGGGTGGTTGGGCACTGGAACAGGTTCCCCAGGGTAGTGGTAACAACACCAAACCCAACAGAGTTCACGGAGTGTTTGGACACTGCTGTGATCAGGCACAGGGTGGGATTGTTGGGGCTGCGTAGGGCCAGGAGCTGGACTGGATGGTCCCAGAAATTCCATGGTTGAGTTTCTTCCCCGTGTCTAAGAGACCTTTTCTTCTTGTGTTTTTTTTCTATTTTCCCTGGTTTTCAATGGAGTCCTTCCAAAAGCAAGCCAGTTCAAAATGCTGGGATCAAGTCTTCACTCCTGGTTCAGCAGTAATTTTCTTTGGTATGAACAAGCTGAATTAAGCAGCACTAGCTTTTGTGTGGTGCTGCAGTTGAGACAGGTTTTCTCTCTCAGCTCCTACTTGCTCACCTTCAGCCTGTCCTGGGCTGATCCTTGCACAGGGAGCAACCCTGCCTGTCTTTTGTCTGGGAGCAGATCTGTCTGTTTAGATTTTGGTAGCTGATGTTCTGCAGACAAAAATGCAAGCAACACGAGTTGGAGTTTGAGCTCTTCAGGTTTCTCTGATGAGCAAGTGTGGTTGAGACATTATCTTTGCTGCAAATAAAGACTGTACTGCTGGTACAAGCATCACCCTCCATCCCATAAATTGTTGCAGCATAAGGAGCCATCTCTTATACCCGAAGAAGATGCTGAAAAACTGAGGGAAATGCACTTTTGTCCGAAAACACAAAGCTCATTTTGCTACCTTGCATCCAAAATTCTAACTGGAAAACGGTGATTTTTGGTACCACTGGAAAAAATAGTTTATTAACAGTTCCATTTTACTGTGGATCTTGAAAACATCATTTGAAGTATAATTGCGATTTTACAGATTCTCCTTCCCCTTCCAAGTAGATGATCTCATTAAGGTGTTGTTACGACCTCTGGGTTTACTTACTGCAGTTTGCCAAAATTCTCAAGCAAGTGTGGAATGATGCAGTTCAAGGTATAAAGGTGATGGGAAAGCGAGATGATTGTATTAATTATGACATTTTCTGTTACAGAGAAGATGAATTCCTTGCATTTTTTCAGAGAAAAGGTGAAGGGGTAGACTGAGTAATAAGAATTCTTGAGGGTTTTTTCTTTTTTGAGTTTTTATCAGTCATAAAACTTCAGTATGACAATGCTCATTATTTATCCCCTTAACTCAGACCATCCTATGACTCAGGCAATTCTGTCAGAGGCAGTATTTTTTTTTAAAAAATGTTTATTTCAATGTACAGAGGAGAATTCATGCCCCAGTGAATACAGGCGTCTTGGATGCCCCATTCCTGTTCCTAATTCTTTCTGGTCAGCAACTCCTCAGAGATCCAAGCCTTTTTCTGAACCACTCTGGGTCTTCAGTGGATCTGGGAATATCCATCCAGTCTTGGAGCTTTGACATCGCAGTTTGCTTAAGGGATTCAGGAATGTGGCAGAGACAATGACTGCAATTTCCTGGTACCACCTCTTGGATTCAGCAGGCAGGCAACCTTTGCAGCAGCTGTGGTCTCTTGGTGATTTTGGACCTCATGCATATAATCTTATTCGTGACCTGCCAGACCCAAGAAGTTCTTGCAGAACAAAGCTAATTACATATTTGAAGGTTTCTTGTCTCCCCATCTTCACTGCTGATAGGTGCCATTTTTTCAGAGCTGTGGGAAGGAACACTCAGTTGTGGTACATTTAATGTTGCCCAGCCAAGTGCATTTCTAGAATCACAAACATACAGACCTAAATAGTGACAAATATGAGGATGTGTATCTGAAGGGAGACTCTACACATAATTTAGCTATTGTAGACACCTTTCAGGTTGTTGGGGTTCTTGGTTCTTTTTTGCTTGACCAGAAAGATTTATTTAGATATTTAAAGAAACAAAAAACAAAACAAAACAAAAATTTTGTATCATTAAATACATACAGAAAAAAATCTTTACTATCTTGAAAACTTTTCCCCAAATAGAATGTTTTATTAAGGGAAAAATTACTAGTGATTCAGTACACCATCGTTCTTGTTTAAGACATAATCCCTTTGAAAGGTATTCTCATTTTTCTGCAGGAGTTGTACCTTTTTAGTTTGCCATCTGAATTTTTCATTTGTTTTATCAATGATTTGTGGGTTTTGGGTTTTGGTTTTCCCCCCGATGGACAGTACAGCTATTTACAGTAATTATTTTATATTTGATGTTTAGTTACCACTGATGAGTTTTGTACTGACACCTTTTCCGCCACTAAAATATTTTTATTCAACAGGCAGAACTGGGGGAAATAGATCCTGGAAGACCATTCTGTCTTGGACCACCAGGAGAGACCTTGTCATTGAGCTGAAAGAAAAGCCTCCAAAAAAACCCTAAATGCTTTGAGAAATTTTAGTTACTGATATCCTCACACATTCCCATTTCCAGATGCTGGGCAACTCTGATAGCTTTTCCATTTGGAAAACTCATGAGCTGCTTTTTCCTCTTAGAAAACAATCAGGAACAGAATAGTATGTAATGTTTAAATGGTATCAGAACTGCACCAAACTGTTATATGGACTACTTTCTTTATAAAGAAAAATAATTTTCAAACCCCACTAATTTGCTATTATGTTGACACACTTCTTCCTTGGTGAAGAATGTGACAACCTGAAATATTTAGGACTCAAGGTTTTGGTGGAAAATCAGAATGTCTGTAAATGTACAGGAGCTATGTAGCAGCCTAATCTTGTTTTTCCTTAAGTAGTTTCTCAAATCTAAAAAACGAATTGCCTTTATATTTACTTAGGAAAATATATAAAATATATCTTGCACTTTGTTGCTGCTCCATGAAGAACTTCTGTCATGGTGGTTAAAGATCTGTGGTTGACACAATCTTCCTTTCTACAGAAGTTGCTACTAATACTGAGTCTATTTCTATGCTTTAGGAACAGGTAACATCTTCTATCTGCTTTTATTTGGTTTTTATTTTTAATGTTATTCCTCTGAGCTGTTTTCTGCGAACTGTCTAATTTCTTACTTTATGCAGATACTCCCCAGTGAAAGGCACTGAAGATGAATTTCTCTGCCAGATCCTCAGTACCTCTCAAAAGACTGGAGCTTTTGGCAAACTTGGGTGCCCCAGTTTAGCCAAAAGAGTGCAGAGCAGATGAATTCCCAAGCATCACAGCTGGAAAGTGGCATAATCAGGAGTTTGAAGAATGATAGAATGAAAAGATCAGGGTGCCATGCAAGCAGGTAAAGAAGGGTCTTAAGGATTCCTTAACTTGAAGATATATTTTTCTGGGTTCTGCCTGCTGTGGCTGACTGCCTGGTCCCTCAGGAACATTCTACTCAGCAGCCAGCTCGGGCAGTGACCTTCTCCAGGAGTTTCCTGTAGATAGGTCCAAAAGCATTTATGAGATAAGCTCCATGCTAGGTGCCCTGGTCTCTTGGGACACCATTTCCTTTTCTCTCTCCCTCCCTTCCTCCCTGCTGCAATTTTGTTAATGGTCTTCACAAATTAAGAGTGAGTGAGATGTAAACCTGCTGCAATTTTCTCTGCACAGCAACCCTGTAGAGAATGGAGTGGTGTATCCATGTGAGACAAGCCATAAGATAATTCTAAGAGTCATCTCAGCAGTTACATGAGGAGGTAAACAGATGATATTAAAGCAGGCAAAGAGGTTCTTCATGTAGTTAATATATCACTCTGCTGCTATCTACAAAAACATAATCCTTGCCCAAGAGATAGCTAAGAGTGAAATCAGTAAGTTCCTCCAGCAAGCCCTTAAAAAGGTGGGGAATTAGAATAGAATAGAATTAGAATAGAATTAGAATTAGAATAGAATTAGAATTAGAATAGAATTAGAATTAGAATAGAATTAGAATAGAATAGAATAGAATAGAATAGAATAGAATAGAATAGAATAGAATAGAATAGAATAGAATAGAATAGAATAGAATAGAATAGAATTCGAATAGAATAGACCCTATGAAAGTCATCAAGTTCAACTGCCTGACCATTCTAGAGCTTTAACCAAAGGTTAAACCTTTTATTAAGGCCATTCTCCAAATAATTCTTTTTAAGGCATAGGGTATCTATCACCTGTGTAGGAACCCTGTTCCTGGGCCTCCTCTGAAACAGCTTTGAGCCATTCCCACCCATCCTGTCACTGGATCCCAGGGGTTCAGTAGCTCCCTCTCCACATCCCCTCCTCAGGAAGCTGCAGAGAGCCATGAGGTCATCCCTCCAAACAGGACAAACCCAAACTCATCAGCTGCTCTTCATGGGACATGGGACTCTGGATGCATTCCTGTACCTTAATTTGCTGCTTAAACTGTGCTCAGCACTACACACAGAAACCCCCACAATGTTCCTTTGGCCTTCTGGGAGTTTTTAAGAGCTGCCAGTTTTATGTAGGGAAACTTAAGCCTTCCAGCAGTGAACAGGAACTGATAATGATGCTAAATGGCCTCTGTGAAATTACTTGATTCGAGTAATAAAGTAATAAAATAATTATTTTATTTTTATGAGGAAATTAGTTTTAGTGGGAAAACCAGAATTTTCTTCTCTGAAGATGTAATTACTTGCAATTTTCAAACCAGCACACTTTCACTGTAGTTCAGAAATTCCTAAAAATGACTGGAAGTAGATATAAGTGCCTTGATACTTGAAAGGTGAAGTAGGTAGATGTTAACAGCTCAACATGTAAAACTGCTCTCTAAATTGAGACCGCACATTAGGATTTAATGAGCCTCTTTCAAAAGCATAAAAATTATCTGCAGGCAGCAGTCCAGAGTTGGTTGCACTGCAGGAAACAAAGCTGCACTAACAGCTGTCATTTTCTTACAAGTCTTTGATTTGCACTGGGTAGAAAAGAGTGAAAAAACATTTCCATTGAAACGTAACCCAGTGATTGAATCTTGGTGGGAGGAGTAATTTCACTTGAGATATTTCACCACTACTCAGGGCACGGGAAAAAGGCTTTAAGAGCAACATGTGAGAAAATGTCACCTGTAGTCTCCCTACTCCTTGCATGGCAATTTCTGCCTGTCCACAACTCACTCCAAAATACTTCTATTTAGCACTGTGGTTGTCCATAACTCCTCACACAAACACAGCAGAGCATTTGGCCCAGTTGTGTCTTAAGGGTGATCAGACTTCACCAGCAGCATGCAGACCCCTGGGCTATCCTCAATGTTTCAAAGCTATCAGAGCAATGGTTTCTACCACGTTTATTGTACAGTATTTTGGAGAAAGAGAGTTAGACCTTCCAGGAGGTGGAACTCAGCCTCACCTGGGAGTGAGCTTCCTCCCCATTACTGGAAAAAAGGAAAAACAGTAAAGGTATGTGGGCTAAGAGTATTTGAAATTTTTCAGAGATTGTTCAGGAGACCTGAGAGAAATTGGCTGATTTTGCTTCAGCTGAAAGATAGAGAAGAGTTAGGTTCATCAAGCTGAAGGTGTGGGAATGGCACCAAATGGAGCAGCTGCATCCCTGAAGGAAATCCTCTGCAGGTGCTGGAAAATCAGGAATGTGAGGCAGCCAGGAGGAAATCTGGATCTGGTGTGTGCTGGGAGGACAGGCTTCCCCAGAGAAGAGTAAATGGAGGAAATAGCAGTTTGATGTCTGAGGAGTTAAGGAGGTGTTATCAGCAGGACCTGGAGCCAAACTCAGCAAGCCCCATCATCTAAAGTGATGCTGGGGGCTCACTGAAATCCACATGGAGGAACCCACCATAACCCTGCCTCGGCATGTGCAGGAAAATTTATTTGATTTGTATATATTTATTTAGTTGTATCCAAAACTAATTTTAAAAAATGCTGACAAAGTGTGTCATCTCTGCCTTCCTCTAAGTGTCGCTCCTGCCCAAGCATTCCCTAGAGAAGGACAGGCACGAAAACAGCTTTTTGTCAAAAGGAGCTGGCTGTGGGGTTGTTTGTGCTGCTTGAATGTGCTTATCAGAGACCAACAGTGTTTACTTTTAAGAATAATGGTAATAAAAAAAGATAATATGTTAGCACTGCTTTGTGTTCCTGAGCCACTTCTTTGAAGAAGACAGTTTTATGATGTTTGTCTGTAGAGCTGTAATTTTCACCTTTAAACTCAGTCAGGTAATTACGCAAGAATTACCAAGGCAGGAGGAAGGAATAATGACTTTTCTGTCCTAAAGTAAGCAAACACTACTTGCAAGTGAAAAGATTTATAGCAAATAAATCAACTGATTATTAAAAAATCAATTAGATTTTTCAGGTATCTGTGAATAGGATAGTTCTTTTCTACTTGGACTTGGCAGTTGATTCAGAGTGAAGCATGAAGTTTATCATGCAGGCTGAATAAAAAATAAATTACTTCCTTATTCTTTCTTGGTTGTTTCTATACACCATATTTCTTCAGCATAATATCCTTCCATATTGGTACATACAAGAGGAAGTGGTATTTTGCCAGGGCACATTTAGAGGAAATCACAGGCAAGAAAAATTAGCTACATCCTGAAAGGAAAGGCAAGGGAGAAAGAAACAGATTTTGTTGCTTTACGTCTTTATCTCAGAACTCTGGAGAGGATATCTTGCAGGTCCACTATTGCCTATCTGCACACATATTTTCAGAATTAAGTCATCTCTGCAAGATGTTCAAGCAACCTTTGGCATGAGGCCTGAAATCATTACTCAGATATCTTTAAACTTTTGGAACCAGCAGAGTACTGTTTGAGCCTTTGAGAAGTCTGGGAGATGAACAGATTCTCAGAGTTCTAGAAAGCACAGGAGTTTTCTTCCGTAGCCAGCATATCAGTATCTTAGCTATTACCTGGTTTGCATTACACTACTTTCTTTGTAAGAAGACAGAGGAAATGCATTATCCTTTAAAAAGCTTTGTTGACAAAAGCTGTTTTTCCCACTCACAGGCTACTAACAAGGCAGAGCACCTTTCATTCATGAGATAAGATTTCTGTCTGCTAATTCCAAAATGGTTTTTTATCAGTAAGAATATTAGCTCAAGTTCTTTTTGGTACCCTTAGCAGCATTTAACATAGTTTGCCATTTCAACAGTGCCCAAGAGATGCATAAAGTATTCACTTTTGCAAATAGGTACAGAATCAAATAAGAGCCTCCTGTGAAATCCTGTCCTCTGCTGAGCAGAGCAGATCACATTAAAGTTGGCATGGATGAGCAGTCATTTATCCCTGGATGGAATTTGGCACTTTGTGAGATGCCATTTGGAATTAATACCTAAATCTCTTAAACCATGAGGAACTAAGCTTTTAGGATTCCAAAAATTCTTCATGTGCAAGGCAGCCAATTATCAGTGTAAAATAATTTTATATATTATTGTAAAATAGTTTTACATTGATGCAAGTAAAAAAAATAACCCTTGTAAAATGTTAACAGAAGACCTGAAACTTAGGAAGGTGTGACTTAACAATAGTGATTCTCTCCTCATCCTCCTTCGAGAAGTTTCTAAAGGTAATATGATTTTAAATGTAGTTTCTAGTAGTTTAAGCAAGAAGCACTATAGTGACCAAGAAGCACATGTGCACTCAAGGTACTCAGTGCGAAAATGAAGCTGATTTGGGGAAATTGCTGCAAACAGTGTCCATTTGGTGACAGCTAAGGCCAAAATCCACAATTAGATACTCACAGATCATGGAAAGTCTTATATCTGGAGACTTATCTGGCAGAAAACTAAAGTTAAATAAAATACATGATCATGAATCTACAAGAATATAAATAAGGCTCCATGAAAATAGTTGCAGGCAATAAAAATAAAAATACATAATAACAAAAGGATTCTTGTTACAGAACAAATAATCCTATCTTTAGTCAGTGCTTTGTTAATTTAGCAGCTGAGGGGACTGGTAAAGTTTTCCCCTCCCATCCCCACCACAGGAATCCCCAAGCTGAAAGATCAGATTTTGTGTTATTGGACCTTGGTTTATCTCACCTTAATTCCTTAATTCATGCTGGGGCAGTGAGATGATCTTTCAGAGAACTTGCTAACTGAATACTACAGGCAAACACAAAACATTACTTTAGCCACTGAAGCCAAGTAGAAATAAGCAACTTTTAATTCTCTGTAGTTAATTCCAGGGTGCTCTTGCACTATTTGTAATGGATGTAGGGAAACTTCAAGAAGTGTTGTTACATGAGCAAATTTATTCTGTGAAAGGCAGTTATTAATGAAAATTAGAAGGTGAGATCATTTTTGCTGAATTACTCAGGATCTGTGCAATAAAACTCTGCATAGATTGTATAGATCCTTCTGGTATAAATCCTTCTTTCTGAGTAATTTGTCCTGCAGCTGTGCACAGAAAAATGTTTATAATGATGTTACTGGTAATTTAAAAGGTAAAAACCTGCCAATAATGTGCATTTCCCTCCAGAAGTAAGAAGCAGCATGCCAAAATTAAATAGAGCCATAGTTAAAATGTAATAAAAAATAAAATAATAAAAAAATTAAAACCTCTTAAACTTTCAGAACTGAAATTCTCCTATACTTGTGGGTACAATGTTGCATTCACAAAGCCCAGAACTAGGAACTTATAACCAAATACACTTCCTTCTCAAGTTTTGGCAAATCTTTACATTTGTTCTCAAAGATTTTTTTTTTCCTAAAAGGGCTTGTATAGTTTTCTGAGGATCCACAGTCCCACCTAACTTAGGACCACAAATAGCTGGGCTGTGAAAGGACACTGCTATGACAGTTTTGAAATTGCAATCTTTTTCCTCTGTCAAATGAGAGTTAGGATGGTTTGACAGATACAGCTAAAGCAACACTTGAAATTAAGAGGCTTCAAGTATCAACTTCAGGAGCCTGAGCAAGTCTCCTTTATTCTGAATCTTCAGAAATCTCATTAAACTATACAGAATTACCTCTGCAGAGATACTCTAAGGCAGTATTACACAGCTACAAAATTAAGTTTTCTTCTGGGCTTAGGAGGAAGACTTGCCTTAATTGCATCGAAATTGTTTTGTGGCTTACAATATTTTCCTTATGTCAGTGCTCTGTATCAGAAATCCCTTGACAGGGAATCAAAGTTCCTAACTCTGAAACAGTACAATTTTCACGAGGCTTCTTCATGAATGTGACTTTTAAAGAGTAACTCTACAGCCAAGATGCCAAACTTTAAAA
Organism: Trochalopteron elliotii; assembly: GCA_024734555.1. NCBI lineage: Eukaryota > Metazoa > Chordata > Aves > Passeriformes > Leiothrichidae > Trochalopteron > Trochalopteron elliotii. Next base: position 1,566,006 of record JANPWX010019871.1, read on the forward strand.
TCCTATCTAGTACCTTGCTGAATCATTAAACAAAACCGTAAGGCTTTTATACACCCACGTCCTCAAAGTATGAAAACTGGTATTTCCAATGCCTGCAACACCCTTAGAACAAACTCTGACACTCCTTATCCTTGCAGCCACATCAACGAGACTATTGGTATAAAACTAAATATAAGGCCATGTCTGGACTAGAAATCTGCTGCATGTTTATTGTATTTGCACTGTCACCCACAGCAACTTCTGTAGGAGCAGACAGACTGTCCATATTCTAAGATTTTAGTGTTTTCACCGAAGGTCTCAAAAAGCACCCTATCCCACCCCAATTCATTCCAACAATCCTTCCTGTGCTGAAAGCAGCTCTGCAGGTGACGTCTCACCTCAGCAGGGCAGAGGGGCAGAATCCCCCCTCCCCTGCTGCACACACTGGGGGATCAGCCCAAGGCATGTTTGGCTTTTTGGGCTGCAAAATAATTTGTGTTAACTCTATAAATAGAGCTGGTTTGCCAGCCTGAATCCTGTGAGGCTCAGTGACACCTGTGTGATCCTTTAGATATAAACTGCTGACCAGCTCTGTGGATGGGGTTGGATCTCCTCACTGAGAAGGACTTCAGAAAGTCCTTCTTTGCCACTCATGACATTGTGAGTGGATGTCTGATAATGCCAAGGTTGTGGCTTTGATCCCTGGATGGGCCACTCACTTAAATGCTGGACTCTGACAATGCTTCTGGGTCCCTTCCAGCTCAGAATTCTGTGATTTCTGTGAAACCTTGTCTGAAGCTCCCAGCCTGCCTGCCACAGGCCGCTGGCTCAGCACTTGCACTTGGAGGGAGTGTCCTGGTCTGCTGCTTCCTTGGGCTCCTCAGGATCAAGGCAATCTGAGCTGCCAGGCTAGAGATGGTGGGATCGAGGTCCACCTCCAGGGGCTGAAGGGCTGTGACCCAAGGAAACAGAGCCCAGAAGAGCCCCCGTGTCTGCAGAGAACCCCCCGGCTGCCCCTAGCTCTGGCTCCCCACTCAGCGCTGAAGATCGGAGCCAGGTTCTCCTCACCCTGGCCCCTCAGGTACCGCGCGGCCATCCCCGGGCACGGAGCTCCGTCAGCTCCCGGCGCGCTGCCAGCAGCTCCCCCAGCCCTGCCCTCGTCCCTCAGTGGGGCTGACCCCAGTGACCACCAGTAGCCCGGGCGCGGCACTGGGCGAGGTGGCCGCCAAGCCCACTGTGAGGGCAGGAGGGGCAGAGGGGGCAGGGGGAGGCCGAGGCCCTGCCCGGGGCGTCCCCTGCCTTGGGGGGAACGGCAGCCGGGCTGCCCAAAGAGAGACCCCGGGCAATGAAACTGATCAGTGGACCTGAGGGCCGCCTCTCGCACGGGCCCTGAGGGTCTTGCAGGTACCTGAGGCTCTGTTTAGCCCTGCTCCCGTCCTCTGCCAGCTGGAGAGAGCACAAGGGCACGGGCATGTCAGAGAGCCCGCCGCTGGCCAGACCTGCCCCTGCCTCCCGTTGTCCAGAGACGTCCCTTCTGCTCGGTGCAGAGAGGGGAGAGGTGCCTCAGGAGCCCTTGGGGGTTGTGTTTTTTGAGGACAGGACCAAGGGTGTGGCTCCAGGCTGTGGCTCCGGCTGCTGCAGTGCAGGTGGGGCACAGCCGCAGAGCCGGAGGGCGAGGGGCAGCCCTGGCCCAGCTTGGGCCCTGGGGCTTGATATACCTGCATAACTTAGCTCAAAATTATAAGGTGCTTATATAGCTTGAGTTATAAGACATCAATACAGCCTAAATCATGACTTTTTATGTATCAATATGACCTGAAATATCTATGTAACCTGATATCAATATAACCCAAATCATGACTTTTTATATATCTCTATAACCTGATACCTGATATAACCTGAATAATACCTTTTTATACCTATGTAACCTTAATCATAACGTTTTACACAATGTAATGGCTCGTATATGGTTAACTACTTGCCTAATGCTGAATAGAGAAAAAAAGAAAAACACAATTCACCAGGTGGATAGCTTTAGAGATAGATAAGTACTAATGAAAAATTGGCAAGTGCAAAGCCAATTAGCTACAAAACAAAGAATTTAGACTGGTTAGGACCAGACTGACCAAGGAACACTGTAATTGTGCATGGTCTGAAGATGGAGTTAAAAAGTTCAGATGCAAAGAAGACTTTGGAAGCCTTCATCAAAGACCCCTGACAACCCTCCGATTGGGGAGGTACAAGCACAGTGCAGAACAACTGTTTATAAGCATGAGATCATTCCATGTAAATTAGTTCATCATCATCATATGATGATGTTATAACCACATACTAACACTAAGCAATATTTAACTGGATACATACATTACAGCACTTGACAAAGGTGGGTGACTTAGGAGGAGAAATCCCCCTCATCTCCAGCACTGCAATAAACAAATACCTGCTCTATAGACACTGATCTATGGGGATTTATTTCCAGCCTATCTTTCAGGCACCAGGCTCATCCTCACCAAGCACCTGCCAATTCTCCAGAGCTGCTCAGTCTGCTTCAGGTGATTGAGCTCCTTTGACTTGAGGAGCTCTGCAGCAGCAAGGAGGACTTCCCTGGAGACCCGCAGCACAGCAGAAGCTGGGAGATGGCAACAGGGCCCAGGGAAGGAGACCTCTGGGCTTTCTTCCTGGGGTGATCCCACCCTTACAGATCCCCAGCTGGGCTGTGGTCCCACCAGAGTGTCTGGGGACAGCTGTGGGGGACAGGGACTGAGGCTCAAAGCCCTGACCTCCAACACCGGTGAGGACAGCTGGGAAGCCTCTGGGGATGCACATGTACAGCCTCTGTGGCCGGGGGCTGCTGCCAAGCCCTACTGGAACAGGCAGGGCAGGTGTTGGAAATGGCTGTACCAGCTTCTCTGCTCCTGCTCATGCTGGTTCTGCAGGGACCCTTCCCACGGGCTGGGCTGGGGAAATGCTGCCAGCAGCCTTTGCCCCAATACCTGGAACCCCCAGGAGTGTCAGTCCCCTCTCCTGATCCCCTCTACCCATGTTCCCATGCATCCTTCTTGCCTGTGTGAAAGACATAGCTTCCATTGTGTGAGAAAGTCCAAGCCAGCACAGCTTCCCAGACAGGCACAGGTAGGGAGGGTGTTTGGAGCAGTTCCCCCGCTCCTGACTCCCAGCTCAGGCCAAGCCAGCACCATGGCCCCAGAGCCCAGCTGCCCAGACGGCTGCCCTGACACCCCGCTGCTCACCATCTCAGCTCTCCCCGACAGCGTCGTGAGGCCCCTGAGCAGCAGGGAGAACAGACCACTCCTTGGATATGTCAGGAATCTGAAGGCTTTGTACTGCTGAGTGAATTCCTTTCTCTCACTGTCAGAGGCCAGCAGCTGACAGGAACCCAGCAGTGAGCTCCCAGCAGAGCCGGCAGGACTGTCTGCACTGTGCAGCTTCTGGTGCCCAGCAGCAGCTGAGGACACAGGCACCCGGGCTTTTCCTGCTGACTCACAGCCAAGGCAATGAGGCAGGTGTCCTCCTCCTTAGTGTGGAAGAGCCCTTTGTGCCAGAGCTGGATGTGCAGCTCCTTCAGAACTTTCTCCAGAGTCTGGGGTGCAGAGAACATCCGCTCCCACAGTCTGAGGCTGTCCCTGCAAGAGGATGTCCTACAGCATTCCTCAGGTCTGGCAGCCAGAGAGTCCTCAGGATCCATCTGCCCACAGGGAACAAGCCCTTGGGGCTGTTGGGGCTGATAGCTGTTATGTGGTGCCACAAAGGCCAGCATGCTGTGGGCCAGTTTCCCAGGGTACTCGTGAGCCAGCATTACAGGCAGGGCAACCAGGCTCTCCGTATTTGACACTGCGTTGGTATGATCTGAGTTTTCTTGGCTGCTGTTCCCAATTTGTGGGACCTGGAGAGGCCACAGGTGAGGGTGGTGCAGCCACTGGAGTGCAGCCTTGTCCTCAGCTGCCCTCCCTATCCCATTCTCTGCTGCTGTAAGGTGGTTTCAGGTCTGCCTGGGCTTGGGAGGGAGACAGGCTGGGCTCATGGGCACAGGGCACTGGCCCTACAGAGACCCGAGGCTTGCTGGTGGTAATGACAAGAGCTGTGCTGGGACACCAGAGTGTCCCCTGCTTGGGGACAGCAGGACTACTCCCTCCAGGGACAGCCCTGCCCTTTTTATGTTGTGGTGGGTGGGAGTCCCTCCGTGGCTGTGACACAGGTGACATGCAGCAGAGGGTGAAAGCCAGTCCCATGTCCAGTGGCCCCGTGCAGGCAGCAGGGTGGGGGGAGGTGTGTGTGTGTAAAATGTTGGGGGTTCCCTAAACCCTCTGGCCCCACCCCATAGCCATCTGCCATCACCTGCTGGAGAAGGATGGCTGTCCACTCCTACTACTATTTTTGGGTGTGCAAACACAACAAAAATAGTTGTGTTTAATAATTATTTAATAGTTGGTAATGACAATCTTCCAGATGTGGGTGAGTGGAAATGAGATATTTTCACTCCAGAAATAACACTATATTATTTTCTAGAGGAGCAGCTCTGGAAATTAAAACCTTCCATAGCCCCAAACTTTCCAGATGTCTGTAAAAACAGAAGAGAGGGTCTCTGACTGGCAAGAGAGCAGCATATGTGAAAGACAAGCAGGCTGCTAAAATCTCGTTTTCTGAAATTCTGTGCTATACTTGTCCAGAGATGTGGAGCACATCTGCTTCACAAGCACTCATCTCGACTCAGAGAATCTGGGAAACTCACCATGTCTGCTGTTACCTGTCACATGCCAGATTAGACTTAGGGCAAGTGTTTAATTTTCTTTAGGATGTTTATTTTGCACTGGCTCACACAACAGGTTTGCTTTTCTCCCCCATCTCTAAGAGGACAAGGATCTGTTGAACTCAAGACTCAAGACTTTGAGTTGTGATTAATCTGACTATTTCATATAATTAGCCTTTGAAAACAAAGCTGACAGTTTCATAAAACTAATTACTAAGTCTCAGAAGATGGCAATAATTGATGTATTCTCTAACCATGCACTTACAATGTAAATTAAAGTTCTCCTGTCATAGGACCAGCCACAGCAATGCACATGTACTAGTAGGGTTAATACCTCTGCAACTTCATGGCAAAAGCCTTTTTTACCAAAACATAGTACTTCTGTATAAGCATAAGCCATCTGTGCTAACAACTGGGTTCTTTAGCAAGGCGATTCTGTATTTACAGTTTGGCTTGTAGCCTGTTTTGCAGAAATGTAACTTTTCCAGTTTTGCATGGTCTTTTTTAAAGTGAGCCTAACCTGACCTTCATGTGGAACTGTGTAATTATGAGTTCCTGCTTCTCCTTTAGCTTCCACAGCTTCTCTCTCTCTCTCTCTCTTGGTATTTTGCAATCACTGTGGGAGTGATTTCAACCACAACTAACAGCCATATCAGTGCTTCTCCCTTGTGGGTAGCTCTGCTGTGCGGGTAGACAACTCCCTGGGCTGTTCTCAGCCAAAACCAAACGCCCACTCCATGTGTTTATCCTTTCAAACACACATCCCTGCATAGTTCAACATCTCCCTAAGCAAGGCAAGCTGGAGAGTGGTGGTTTAGATGATGATTTAGATGATGAAGACCAGTGCAGTGCAGTTCTTGTGATGGTTCTCTTTGTTTCTGTTTCTCCTGCTCTGTTTCCCCTGCCCTGCACTTCTCTATCTTCCAGCCTGTCACAGGCATATGCTGTGTGTCTGCAACCCAAATGTGTTTATTCATCCTATTTTGGCTTCTCCTGGAGAAAGAGATGCCATAGAACACTAAACACAGTTTTCTAATAAAGTTTTCAGCATGAAAGATTCAGCAGAAATGAAAAACCTGCTTTCCACTCCACCTGAAACAGCAGTTTGAAAATTGCAGACTTTTTTTTAGTATCAATTGTTTATTTTCATTTTATATACTCATTTAGCTCAAACAATATTGATAGCTCTGTTTTAATCCTGGTAAGACACAGTGCTAAATTAATATTTTTGAAGTATTTTTTTAGAAAAGGCTTCAAGTTCTGCATGAGGGAACATACAAAGTGCAGTGTAGTCTTACTTAAGTTATTGTTGTACAGAGCAGCAATTAGAATTTGCACAGGGACCATGCAGCAGTTACAGTTACCATTTTCACATCACTGAAGCCAAAAGCCAGGGAGGAGTATTACTATTACCCCATCTGCTCATGTGAGGACTCTCCAGATTTCGCTCTCTTTCTAAACAGCTGCAGACACCCCTGTGCTGTGTCCTCCTGCCATGGCTGTTACAGAAAAAAACATTTCTATTCATTTTTTGTTGTTTTGCTGGGTTTCTTGAAAGTCTAGACTGAAGCAAATTCTCTTGTTGACTCTTCTTTAGCAGAAATTCCCCAGGTGGAAATAAACAGAGAGTATTTTCTTATAAGTATTCAGGTTAGGAAATACAAAGTTAAATATTTGTATATTGTTCTTTAACTTTAGGAGAACAATATCTGAATCACTGATGTAACCTTCGGACTATAGATACATATGCAGAATGTATTCACTATTATTCTTTGTCCACTTTAAGAGTAAATATGGTATAAATACAAATCATTATATATATATATATAAAATCTATTTTAGCAATAGATTGGCAAGCAAAGTTGGCAACAGCAAAAATGGCTCATTTACTAGGAATTACAGGATCTATGCAAATTTTCAAAAAACTTTTCCAGATTCTAGAATTTTACTTAAATCAGCGTACAGAGAAAACCTTTGCTATTAAATCGTGCATGTTGGAAGGGTTTTGTTAAAAAATGTCTCAGTTATTGAAATGCTTCTCACATTTTGAAGATGTGAGTACAAGAGGTGTAGTCTGTTGGGTCTGTTGTGTACATGTCCTACACACACAATTTATGCTGACTGCAAAATTAGTAAATTAAAATTAATAAATTTTAGCTGCAGTGGCATTTTGAAGCCATGTGTAAAGTACTTATGATGTATTTCAGAGGTGTGTCAGAGGCAGGGGCTGAGTCACACGGGTAAATACCACATTCATTCCGGTTTTTTGTTGTTTGTTTGGGTTTCTGGTGGAGGGAGAACAGTCCTGGTTCTCTAATCTTTGTGACTCTCTGAGCACTGGATCTCTGATGGGTTTAGCCCTGGCACTCTCAGGCTCTTCTGAACACGGGAGGTTTATCCCATATATGCCCTGCATCTGGCCAGAGCTGCCCTGAGTAAAGAGGAACAATGTTGATACTCTGTTTCATAAGCCTACCACCAGCTCAGGCAGTTTGAAGACCCATCCTTTACTCACTTCCTTTTTCAGACTAATCCAGGAGGAAGAATTCAATCATGCACACAGCAGAAAGAAATCTCAGATATAAGAAAATGGCAGGGAAATCTGGCAGCAATGATGATTCCTTGTTTTTTTATGGAAGCTAGTCTTGCTGTTGAAACTAACAGGTATTTATATTTTTAAATAATGAGATATTAATAGATTCAACTATGATAATTTTCATATGCATAGAAAATGCTACTTTTTTTTTTTTTAATTAGGTGGAAGCAGCAACCTGAAAACACAGACCTGTGAAAAATAAGCATGGAATTGGCAAGATCAACATTTAGTTTTTTCACTAGGTAGTTACAATAAGCAGACTGATCTGGCCAGCTGCTTCTACTACAATATTCATTTCCATTTAATTTTTATAGCATTAGCTAACCTTGTCTGCTAAATAAGCACCATTTGATTTAATCTCATGTGGTAGACTGGGAAGCTAAAATGCAGTGGTTTCAACAACAAAAAGTTAAATTCTGAGACTACTGAGGGGAGAGGAAGACCTCCTTACAAATAGTTTGGATTTTAAATATATCCTTTTGATTTGGGAGGTGAAATGGAACACATCACACCCATACCTCTGTTGGGAGACAAAAGTGCTTTGCTTCAGGCAGACCAACTGCAAGACAAATATCAGGGGTTGGGGAAAGAACAATACTACACTTCTTTGTAACAAAATTAAAACTCCATGGTTTAAAACCAAGCACCAAACTAAATTCTGGAAGCAGACACAATCAAAGCCAGCACTAAACACCTGCAGAGGGCTCAGTTTGTCTAATAATAAAACCTCCCAAACTTTGTCTCTTGTACTGCCTGCAAACACAGATCCTTTCACACCAGTGCCAGCTGCAGTGTAAAACTACCCTGGGTTATAATCCTACTGCACTGACAATTTTATGTTCCAGCAGGTGCTGTAGAATTTTTTTCCCAGCTGCTATCACTCTTGTTGCCCAGCTTTTCGAACTTTCCAGTGGAAAAGGAGCAAATTCTAGTAGCTGGCAGGGAAGGAGAAACCAGAAAGAGATAATGGTTTGTGTCAGCAAAGATACCATGTAGGGAAAGCAGGAGCTATCTATTCTGACTATAAATTACTTATATAAACTCCTGTGATTGGAGTATATTCTTTTTTCACTTTGAAGGACTGTCACCTAGCAGTAGAAATTTGCAAAAGGTTTCCTGTTTTTCCTCAAGAATTAAGGTTCAACCTGAAATTGAGTGCCTCACACTCGCAGCAAAACTTCAGGAGCCACACTGACATCAGCCAAGGGATATAAAATGCAAACTCCAAAGTTGGGCTGACTTCACCTGAGGAATTGCACTCTGAGTCCTGAAATGAGCAAACTCACAGAATCACGGAATCAGTTAGGCTAGAAATGACCTCTGAGGTCATCATGTCCAGCCTATGACTGAATACCACCTTGTCACCAAGACCACAGCACTAAGTGCCATTTCCAGTCTTTCCTTAAACATCTCCAGGGATAGTAACTCCACCACCTCCCTGGACAGCCCCTTCTGCCCTTTCATCCTGTCGCTGGTCACCTGGGAGGTCCCTGGATATCAATACTCCTTCAAAGCAGCCCCACATTGGGTGCTCAGGTAGCAGCAGGAGTCAACGTCGCTTTTAAACCAGAGCGAGCAGGCTGTGGGTGAGGGAGAAGTAAATTCGGGATAGGAAACAGCTGGCACAACAAAATTCCTTATTTATGAGGGTTTTATAGCTGCAGCTGAAAATGTGCCCGAGTGTGCTCAAGCACCCGAGCAGATCAATGGCCCTTGGGCTGTCCCAGCCGTGGTGTGGCAGCAGGAGCAGGGCAGTGACCGTCCCTGTGCTGGCACTGCTGAGGGACCACCTCGAGTGCTGTGTCCAGTTCTCGGCCCCTCATGACATGGAATTGAGGGGCTGGAGCGTGTCCAGAGAAGGGAACGGAGCTGCCGAAGGGGTTGGAGCACCAGGAACGGCTGAGGGAGCTGAAAAACGGCCTCAGCCTAGAGAAAAGGAGGCTCAGGGGGAACCTTCTGGCTCCGCACAGCTCCCTGACAGGAGAGGGCAGCCGGGAGCGGAGCGGGGGGTCGGCTCTGCTGCCAGGGAACAAGGGAAATAGGGAATGGCCTGAAGCTGTGCCGCGGTGGGGGGAGTTAGGTTTGACATCAGAAGGAATTTCTTCATAGAATGGGTGGCCAGGCACTGGAACGGGCTGCCCAGGGACGTACTGGAGTTACCATCCCCGGAGGTGCTTAAGGAAAGCCTGAACACGGCGCTCAGTGCCATGCTCTTGTTGACAGGGTGGTGTCCGGCCATACGCTGGGCTCGATCATCCCCTCTTGATTTATCCCGTGATTCTGCAATTTATAGCCACACCACCAAACCTGTGCATCTCCCCGGGACCGCTCGGCTAGGCGACGGGAGGTGCAAGGACCACCGGGCGCGGCGGCTACGCGGGGTCCGAGTTCCTTTGTCCGGGTCCATGGGCGGGAACGGGGGGCGGGAATGAGGGGCGGGAACGCGCGCGGGGCGTGGGCGCGGCCGGGGGGGCGTGGCCTCAGTGGCGCGCCTGTCGGCCGTTGGCGCAACACCGGCACACTCTTAGCAAA
>JANPWX010019871.1:1576234-1673167 GCA_024734555.1 Trochalopteron elliotii
GCAGCGCTGCCGCCGCTCCGCCCCGGCGGGAAGCGCCGGCCCCGAGCGCCGCCCCTGCCGGGTGCGAATGCCTCGGTCCCCGCAGCATCCGCGGCCGGTCCGGCACCCGGGTGCCCGTCATGATGGCTCCGACCGGTGCAGACTGAAAAAGGGGGAAGTTTTGCATAGATAGGTTAGATATTAGGCAGAAATTCTTTACTGTGAGGGTGATGAGGCGCTAGAACAGGTTGTACAGGGAGGCAGGCGCTTAAAAAATTCGGTGAAGTGCTCCGATTGCTAACCGCAGTAAGAGAGAGCTTAGAGCACCTTCCTGTAGCTAAAGGAGGCTGGAGAGAGGTTTTTGACAAGGGCACGGAGTGATAGAACAAGGTAGGAATGGCTTTAAACTGAAAAAGGGCAGGTTAAGGTGGGATATTGGGAAGAAAGTCTTGTCTGTGAGGGAGATGAGGCCCTGGCACAGGTTGCCCAGGGAGGTTGTGGATGCCCCAACCCTGGAACTGTTCCAGGCCAGGCTTGATGGAGCTTTGAACGATCTGCTGTAGTCAGTGGCATCCCTGCCTCTGGAACTAGACGGGCTTTAGAGTCCATTCCAATCTCTTAACATTCTGTGATTCTGTGACTATTCACTGCCTCCTGCGTGAACGGGGGACCGTCTTTAAGGCTCAGGCTGCTTCGGAATGAAAAATAAAACTTTTCCTGAAACAGATTAACTTCATAATATGAAAATATTCACTAGGTAATACACGGGGCACACTTAAAACCAAAGAGAACTGTAATTTCTGTGTGTCTTCGTGGATGTTCAGATGTTACAAAGGATAGAATTTGTGTCCACACATCCCCCGGACTGAGGGCTCCAGGGCACGGTGCCAAGATCCTCACTCCTGCAGTGATCTGATTTTGAGACACTAGATTTTGCTTCTTAAACATTCGACTTTATTAAGGTGTTTATTTGGTTCCTTGTTTTTGTTTACCTTCAATTTGATTTCTGTGACTGCTGCAGATCTAGGCATTCACGCTTTATCTTGGTATCACAAGGTATGTCAATATTGGGAGGGGAAAAAACCTCCGGAGTTGTTATTCTTCCTCTGCTACTGTGTCTTAAATGCCCTCTCAGCCCTGATTTTTCATGATGAAAAAGATACTTCATGTATAACCAGCATATTGATGTTCTCATGCGTCTGCAGACAGCTCTGATATATTTTGGACTCTGTTATTAAAAAACTAAAACCATGAGCTTCTAATTAGTAAGACTGGTTGTTCTTGAGGTTACCTCTTGGCTCCTTTATGAAAGGTCTTAAATCAGAGTGGTCGTTGACAGAGATGGGGAAAGCCAGGTGTAGCTGCAGACAGGCACCAACATTATTTGACTCCAAGGTCAAGCCAGGAATTTCCATTTCTTAGTGATTTTATTGAGGAAGACACGCTCTTGTGTCAGCTTCTCACAAGACTCCATGTGTGGGATTAGGATCTAAATGCAGTCTGTAGTGGATTTCCTTTTTGTGACTGGAACCAAGCATTAATAATGTGGACATGGACATCTGCGTATTCTGTCTCTCATTTTCCTGTGATGGGATACTTGGCAAAAACCTGATGTTTTGGTGGGGGTAGGGTGTTGATTGCCAAGAACTCCTGGACAGATTAGTAAAATAAAAACTTTAAGCTGTTTGAGGCTCCTGGATTCCACTTGTTTGTGGCTCTTTGGTGTTGTTTGGTGCCAAACCTCATGATGGGCGTGCAGTTTCTTAGTTGTCTTTGAGTGTTGTTAAGATAGATATCTCGGGGATATCTAAGCTTATGTGTAATTCTATTTGCTAAGTCTTAAAAAGGAGCAAAGGGGTTTTTCACCTGAACTGGAGCACGCTCCCTCATGGCTTGTTAAAGCTGTTAAGTCACATTCTTAAAAACACTTTGCGTAAATTTGTATAGGAGTACTGTAAAGGTTTGCAAGGTAAGATGAGAATGTATACTCTCAACAGAATTTTCCTTATCCTCTCTGAAAGTTGAACTGCAGTGTGATGTATACGCTGGCTTTAGTTTAAATGTGAGTATGTAGTTGTTTGGATCCAACAGCCACTTGGGGGGAAAAAAAAGTTTCCTAGCATGTTTGGTTTGTGTGGTTTAGGTATTCTGGTAGCCATGTCATAACTCGAATTAGTGATGGCTTTGGTTCCCTGCAGAGCCAGTGGAGATAAATGTGAGGAGAAATGGCTCTTGAGGTGGTCTGGGTCTGTGGAGGGAGTAAAGGTGATTTGCCACTTAGTTATGTGAAACTGGGCAGTATCATTCATGGACTAGCTGGCCTTCTTGTGTTATATGAATATTATTGCATGTGTTATTCTTGTGCAACTCTGCTTACTCTGGTTAGCATGACATCCTTCTTAATTGCTTGAACCATTTTATTCCAGTCATCTTTCAGTCACCCTTCGAATTAGTGTATCAAACTCAAGCTTCTAGTTACTCTCAAAGTGCTGTAGGACTTCTCTTACTCTTTGTTTACAAAAATTAAAGATACAGTCAATTATTTATTGGATTTGCTGACTTCAGTGCCATCTGTATGATGTGATGCACCAAAAAGCTTGATCTGTTCATACTTCTGATCCCTCAAGGAAAATTGCATTTGTTTCTTTAGCTGATACTCCTATATATAGCAGACTTGTTGCATGCTGTCCTTCTAGAGTGCTTGCCATGCAGTGGGTTCTGCTGTACCTAAATATGAAGTTTTCCCTTGATACTTCAAATCTCTAAAGAGCTAGGGGCAGAAAAATGAGATTGAAAAAAACAGCTTCCCTAATTCTGATCTGGGGAGGGGATGGGAAAGTGATGCTCACAATTGTGTAAGTAGGAAGCTTGTGATGGACAGAATGGAGATAAGGGAAAATAAATCTGTGTATCTCAAGACTTGGGGAAAAAAAAAATCTAATTTGAATTCAGGTGTATAGAATTCTTGGAGATCTCTCTTCCATAGTTTGAGAAAGAATTGAGAGACCATACCAGTTTCATAGTATTTCCAATTTATTTTCTCATTAGTGGTTCTCATTAGGCAAGACTTTACTGTATGCTTTGCCATTGGTGGTGACTGTTGTAGAAACATGCCTCTACTTCCATCCTTTAAATAAATAGTGTAGTTAATTGTGACTGCTACAGTTTTGCAATCAAGGGTTGTGGAAGGCACCAGAGAAAAAATGTCTGTGGATATTGTTTTCCAGCTGCTGGACTTGCTCACGGACAGTAAAGGTGAAAGAAGGTAGTTGCCTGTAGGTAGCTGGATCATGAAGTCTTAAAATGTGTGATGATACAATTAGCAACACATTATCTTGGGGTAACCACTCCTGTTATTTTTAGGTAGAGTGCACTTCCTACGAGGGAGTAGCTTTGCCTTGGCTGGGAGTTCAGATTGCTGCAAATTCCGTATGTCTTGAGAAAAGGGTTAAACAGACAGGGCATAGAAATCAGTGAAAGATGTCATCCTTGGGCACGTCGTAATGCCATCATTTAAGCAGCAGATCCCAATTGCTCTGTCACATCCTGCAAGAATGGGTGAAGCTTCTGGTTTTGAGGGGAAATGTCAAGGGTTCATCATTTCCCCAAGTGCACACCAGGGAGAACTGCTGAGCCAAGATGGTGGGGGGAAAAGTGTCCTGTGTCACTGAAGCAATTGACTTAACAAGGGTGCACATTGTGAAGTTTGGCACAGCTGTGTCACCAAGTTGTGTTCAACAAGGGCCATTCAGAAAGCCAGGCTGGCTGTTGTGTTGTATGGCTCTGCTGGTGGGTCAGGTTTCAGCATAGTTTTCCACTGGTGGAGATTGTTTCCAAGATAAAAAAAAATTATTTCAAAAAATGTTTGTAATGGGGACTTGATTAAACATACAGCAGGTCAAAAATCCCCAGCTGGACTTGTCCACAACCTGGTTGGTCGTGTGAGGAAATTGTGTTCTTTAGGAGGCATAAACTGGTGTTAACACTAGTTCATTTAGGAAACCCATTGTTTACATTTGTCTTTGGCAGGCTGAGGTTTCACTGTGGCAGTTTGCCAGTGCTGAGGGGCATCTGCTCTCCTGGAAGAGGAGACAGTGTGATTAAAGTAACTTCAAAAGAAATTGTGTGTTTTATTGAAGATGCTGGTAAAGGACTTAATCTTTCTTTATTATTTTCAGGTGTTTTGTAGAGTGCAGGCATTAATAGCAAGTGTAATTTGTGGCAAGGAGCTAAACTTCAGTTTTAAATATCAAAGAGATAATTTATCTATCTGGCTAGCTTTGAATCTCCAGTTGGCCTTCCTTCCCATCTACACTCTGGAGTACGTTTCTGCACTGAGATTAGGCAGTGAAATGAATATTAGGAACAGGTTCCCATCAACCTGTGGCTTGAATTGCTGTGCAAGTATGTGGCACTCTGCAGCTGGTACCCTGAGGAACTACACACAACCATGTGGTGTTGGTGGAGGCAAAGATGTGACACCTGTTCCAGGGTTTTCCAGGGTGTATATGTGCTGCTAAGGAGCTGTGGAAGATCTGTGGAAAGGAAGCTGACTTGAAATTTTTTGAGGCATAGTTTTGTTATTGTAGGCAATCTTGAAAAGTGAGGCAAAGATTGGAATCTGGGGAACTCTAGAGCTTTAATCTGAAATCTGTCACTGTTTTGACGTGTACCATAGAGCACCCAGAGGAGGAAGGAGTGGGGTGATTAACTTGTTGCAAAATAATTCAAGCCACTGAAATGTAAGAATTTATATTCTCAAGTAAGCATGTCTTTTGTGTGGTGTAGGACATGAATATTTGGTCTCAAATATGTGGATGTGTAATGATGACATGGTAACAGGCAGTGGCTTGGTATATATTTATGTAGGTTCTGCTTAGAAATGGGTTATAGTCATGGGATCTCGGGTTTGGTTTTCTCACCCGAGATTCCGGCTGTTAAGAGTCCTTGGCCCTCTAAAAGCCCTGAACCGCGTTGCGTAAAAAAGCAGAGTCTCCAAGGTCTTGTTTTCAGATTTCTCGTGTTGTTTATTATTTGATATCTCAAAGTTTTCTCTGCACCCAGCCGAGGTCGGGACAGCGGCTGGGACACGAGGCGACTCCCCTCGGTGAGGCGGTGCTCTACTCTTATACAGATAACTACGTGTCCATTATTTACTAATTTGTGCCAATGCCTAGTGCCTATACTAGAAAGGTCACTTGTACCTTAACCCAATCCCCTCAAACTACTTTGTGTCATCACTACCTCAGAAGATGGAGGACGAGGAAGAAGGAGAGGAACTTAGGGCAACACCCTAAATCCTCCATCTTGTCCCCTATTTACCTCTATACTAAGAATCCTAAAACTACAAAATTTTTCACCCCGTGCTGTGCTAAGCTACTATTTTCACACCCTTGAGGTTTGCAATTCTTCTCCTAGTCCTGGAAGCTTTTCCCATGGACTAAAATCAAACTCGGTGTCTTTCCGGGCTGTGTGCCAAGGTCTCCAACCCCCCTGGACCGGCTTCACACCCCCCTGTCCAGGGCTCAAATTCTCTTCTTCAGGTCCCAGGTCACCCATAGGGATGCCCTGGACTCTGACAATGGGATTCAGATAGATGACCATGAACTTCCAGTTGGATTTCAAGTAAGATCACAGCAGAGCAGTATGTGACCAGGGATGATGTGTTGTTCTTGGTTTCAAACACTACATTTAAATAAAATGGGTGATATGAGACAAGTTGAAACCACATCACATATATTTATTTACAGGAAAGACAAACTCGTCCATTTATTCTTATTCTCATTTTCTTCTTTTCATTGATCTCTATTCAAAAATTTGAATGGTCTTTGGTGCTTCTTATTTTAAGTCACCTTCTTGCAAAATACAGCCATAGCATTTTGTCTGCCATAGGGGAAAAACGTGGGAAACTGACTACTAGCTAAATAAAACATAGAGATTTTGTGACTGTAGTTGGGCTGGGTTTTTTTATTATTTTCATACTTCTTCACAACTGGAGTAGAAAGCCAGCCCTCTGTGCAGTGAATGTAATTTTATATGGGTCTAAATATAGGTTGCATTATCAGGAATTACGACACGTGTGTATCTATGTCATGGCTTGGCTGAAAGCCAGTGCTTTTCAAGGAGGGTTTGATTAATGTTGGTAATGCTTAGCTTTGTGATCAGACTCTTAAGTAGTGGCAGAAAAGGGTAGGTGGGTTGTGGGAGGTGAGAAGAATCTGCTGTAGGGTGGTGGCATCCTGCACTTGGTCGGTTTCAAAGGAACTTTTGAATTACACCTCCCGAGGTCTGGCTGCTGACTGCTTAACTTGCATTAGATGTGTGGTTTGTATGGCTCCAGATGGTCAGTTCAGCTTATTGAACAGCTAGAAAATTATTTCTTAGGGTTTTTGTTTGATTGGGGTTTGGGGGTTTTTGTTGTTGTTGGGTGGGGTTTTTTGTTTGGTTTGGTTTTGTTGGGTTTTTTGTATGGCTTTTCTATTAAGTTAGCAAGAAGTTTAAGGAGATTATGGGAAATTCTGTCTTGTTAACAATTCCATGGATAGGAAGATCCACACACTTTGAAGACAAAAGAGAGCTTGCTTCTTTGAAAAAGATGCAAGTCAGCAGTTACTTTTTCACTTTTATTTTCCTTTCATGAGTCAAACTACTTGAAAAGGGGTACAGTTCTAGGTAATTACTGAACACTGCAACAGGAAGGTGTTTGAGGTTTTTTCATTTGCTGTATTCAGATGTAGCTTTGGCTCTCTGGGGAGGAAGATGCCAGCTATTGTCAAGAGGCTGAAGTTCTTCCTGGTGAAAATTAGTGGGTGTGAGGGTGAAGGTTTGTGTTGTATACATTAGTGTTTGTTTTTATAAATCACAGACACTTTTCTGATCTTTCCCTCCTTTCCTGTATTCCCTTTAGGGCTGGGATGACACTGCTGAGTTGCTGAGATTTCATCTGGCTTCCAGCGTTTGAAGTGTTGAGCTCCATTTCTGTTTTCTCTCTGAGAATGTGTTCAGCTGAGCTGTCTCATAATTAGACAACTCATGACACTAACAACTAATAGTGCTTAATTTTAATTCTCCACCCACCACCCCCCCTGCTGTGGCTTTTGTTGCATTAAATTATAGTGTGGCTTCACAGACAGTCTTGTTGCAAACAAGCCAGAAAGGGCTGATCTAACAGATAATATTTACCTATTGTAGTACAGGTACTACACTGAGTTTTAATCATGTTATTGTTGCAAGTCCATTTTATAATACCCTTTTCTCTCTGCTGATGCATGGCAAGCATGCTCTTCTCAGCTGTCTTCCAGTCTGTAAAAGCATTAAAAAGGTATTTGGATTAAATTAATTTAAAATTCAAGTAGTTCTAGGGTATCCACACACTTTGGATAGTGGCATACTTTGGGGAATCTCCCTGTTTCAGAGTCCAGGATAATTTGGGGCAGACTGTGGAGCAGCACGCTGTCTATAGTTCTGCAGCTTTCTCATTTCAGGGTCTGACTTGGTAGGCTTGGTTTCAGCATGGGAGAAGCAGTTTCTTCATGTTTTTATTAAAGCTTTTTTTTCCATCAGTGATCAAACAACAAATGTCTGCTGTGGGCCCTCATACTTCCTAATAGGGGACGTAGAGATTGGGTTTTTTACAGATGTGCTAGGGCATCATACCTTGCCTTCCTTGTTTTTCCTCTTCTGCTGCACACCTTCCTTGCATGCTGAAGTTCCAACAGGCCTGGGTGGAAGAGGAAGGACAGGACAGAACCTCTAGGGAATAATGCAGAGTGCTGGAAGCAGGAGTGTCCAAACCTTAAATCCTGCATTTTTGTCTGAGCTGTGGACCCAGCTCGGGGTCTGAGGAGTGAAATGCTGCTAAGGAGTGAGGAGTGTTGAGCAGGAGGAAGCAGCTGAGTGCAGAAGAGTGTGTTTTTGTGCATTTCAGGGGCTCCCAGCCTGCCCCTGGGATGCCACGGGGGCAGCAGGTGCTAATCCCACAGGATCTGGATTAGCGAGCACTAAGTCTGTTGTGTAAAGCCTGCCATGTGGTGTGGCTGTGGTGCTGAAACCTCCAGACATCCATTCCATCCCTGCATCCTTTTGTGTGCACCCCACCTCTCCCGAGCATGATAAGTGCAGGTAATCTTGAAAAAAGGATCTTTTCAAGCTGAGGGTCTCTCCTTTTAAAATTGTGTTGATTTTGCATTACGTTTCATTTTGTCGAGAAGCATTGCTGTTGTGTCTTATAAGCTGTACAGTGATTAAAAAAACTAGTGGATGTGTTCTGAATCTACCTATATCCAATTTTAAGCCATCTCAGCATTGTGTTGTTAATTCTACCCTTTTTATTTTTTTTTTCTCACATCAGGAAAGAAAAGCATGACAACTGAGAAAGGATATGCTGGCTGTGGTATTATTAAGCCTAAATCTGTCCATTCCTTTCAAAAGTTCATAGTTCAATTAAAACTATGTAGGACTTCTGTGTACTACTGCCCTTGATAGATAAATGCAGATATCCCAGAGAGAAAAATTAGGAACTCCAAGGCTGAAGAACTTGTTACATTTAATGGCTGCTTATGCCATCTAAGGACAAGAAACACTTTAATTCATGAATTTGGATTTCCTTTCTCCTGTTTTTGATAGTAGCCTATTACAGCATTATTTGTGGATAATGAACTTGTGTTTATGTGACATTACTTTTTTCCATTTGACTTCTCTGTTTGAATATGCTGGTTTAGGAAATAAGTACCTAGAATATGCTTGACTGCTTGTCTAGACACAGAAACTAATTTGAAAATCTTCTGTGCTTGCCTTCATACAGAAATCACATCATCTCTACACCAGTGTAATTTCTGTGATGGCAGATATTGTTGTATAGGAAGGATTTGAGTCTGTCTCTTCAGGTCTGTGGAGCTTTGCCATTTTTGAAGGGTGCTGCAAAGCACAGTAAATTTAGCTAACACAAAATATTTTTGACAGATGTTTCTCAAGTCTGAGATTCAGATTGCTTTATTAGTCAGCAGTTGACTTTGGTGGTATTTCTAGGTTTTCTTGCAACCGTTCTCTGTGGTTTGTTTCAGCCATGCTAAAAAGGAATCTGACCTCAATGGCGCCCAGGTCAAACTTCGTGAGTTTGAAGCAGCCTTGAATTCTAAAGAAGCTGCACTGGCCACGGCCCTTGGTGATAAGAAAAGTCTGGAAGGAGAAATTGAAGATTTGAAAGATCAAATTAGAGAGGTGAGAAGAAGAAATATTTAACCATCAGTTTCTGTTAGTCTTTTGAGGTGGTTTTCTATATTATGAGCTGCCAATCTGATAAAATACAACTTTGTAACAAAAAAAAAAGGATGAAAACCTGTCATCTGGTCACAGCTAGACCAAATTGTGATTCACTTTCAGCACTAGAAGCAGTGTTGAGTAGATTTCTGAGTCCAGTACTGTTGAGTTTTATTAATAACATGAATGGTGGAAGAGAGTCCTCTTAAAATTGCAGATGCTGAAATTGCAAGGGATACTTAGGGGGAAGAAAGCAGGTCAGGACTCAAAGTACACTTGGACACTTTTCAGAAGTGTTTTGAGGGGGCAGACTGACTTCACAAGAGCGGGTAATAACTGACAAATAACAGTTTCTTTCTGCCCTCCTTTTGGTTCTGCCTGTGGTTCTCCATGTTCTGGTGGAACAGTGAGGAGGAGAACATCTTGTCCTAGTTTTGTTAGCCTTTTGATTTGTGATCTTGAGCAGCACCACCTCAAGAGGACAAGCAGTGAAAAACAGGAAACTGGTGTTTTCCATGTATTAAAAATGTATTTGTAAGGAAAATTATTAAGTAGCAATTTTAATGCTAGTAACTAATGTGAAATATATAGAACTCATTTGTATAAGCAACTGCAAAGGTGTGTGTGTGTGATATGTAATATTACTGGTGTAAATACTGGGATTTGATCGTGAAGTTGAATTTTGATGTGTAGTTAGTTAGCTGTAGTTCTGTGAGACTCTGGCCATCGTGTGAGTCCTGCTGCATAATTGTGTTGATTCTTTTGTTTCTTAAAGCTTGAAGCTTCTTTAGGTGCCGCCAAGGACCAGCTTATAAATGAAACCTTGCAGAAGGTGGATCTTGAAAACCGTTGTCAGAGCCTCATTGAGGACCTGGAATTCCGTAAAAATATGTATGAGGAGGTAAATTCAGCCTCAAGAATGAATGTTTTTAAAGAGGAGAAGACAACTGGGAGGTCATTCTGGAACAGAAAAATAATTTAGGTTGGGAGGTACCTCTGCAAGTTGTCTGAACTCCTACTCAGAGTAGGGTTTACTTCTGTTCTAGCATGAAGATTTCTAACTTCTTTTTTCTAGGAAAAATGGGTTTAACTCATGTGGCAAAGTAACTTCATGTATCATGTTGTTTCATCTTAAATTCTGATCATAATATGCAATGCACATGTCTTTTTTTATTAATGAGAATGTAGGTTAGTAATTTTACATGTAATCCCATTATAAGAAATAAAATGGAGGGAGACACAAACAGGTGCTCTGGACCTGCAATGTTTTTAATTTCAAACCTTTCTAATAGAATGCTTTTGAATAATGGAAACAAAAGTGGGTGAGTTGTTGTCTTTTAGAACTTTTTCTTGCCTCCCTCCCTTTCACCTGTGGCCCTTGAAGCTTCCCAGGAGGAGGCTTAGGGCTGTAACTAATGTACTTGACCAGGTGTACTTTTGTTCTGTGTGTACTTTTTGATGCTAGGAGTATTTTCAGCTTTGTTTCATGTTGTTGGAAATCCTTTCTTTCCAGAGAAAGCACAGGCAAGCACACAAGTAAATGGGGAAAGTGAGGTGACTGTATTTTCACAGTAGTTTGATTTTATTGAAGCACAGAAGATACCTCAAGAAAGGAGGGATATATTTCTAAAATCTAATGATGCTGAGGTGTATTTGTTCAGAGTTCAGGCAACTCTCAGAAAAAAATGCTGATGGTATCCTAGCTCTTACTTTAATGAGTGGCTAATGCAAAGTGAGAGTGGGGAGACTGTTTCTGCTAAAAGTTTCATGTCAAAATAATCTGATACTAGAACTTGCATTACTCTCCAGTCAGCAGGGTAGTCTTAAGAAATTTTTGTCCCGTATTTACTGAGTGTTACCATGTTTTTCTGGTTCTCACAGGAAATCAATGAGACAAGAAGGAAACATGAAACTCGCCTGGTTGAGGTTGATTCTGGGCGTCAGATTGAATATGAGCACAAACTGGCCCAGGCCCTCCATGAAATCAGAGAGCAGCACGATGCACAAGTGAAGCTGTACAAAAAAGAGCTTGAAGAGACTTACCATTCCAAAGTGAGAACATGTTTTCACACAGCTGTTTGATGTACTTTGTTTTTGTTTTGCTTAATAGCATAATTAGTGGCAGCTCAGAGGAGATTATTAGGGAGCTGGGTTTGAAATTAGCATGCATTGGAGTGCGAATTTGCATTTTCACATCTCACTTTGGGAGCAGGTTTAATCCTCATCAAGTACAGTAACAGAAGGGAAGGAAGCACTGTGTGAAGGTGATCTGGGAGGGAAAAATGATTAATGCTGGGATTATTGTGAATTCAAGGAAAGTTCATGCATTGTTAAGCATGATACAGAACAGTGATCAATAAGGTATCCCATGTTTTCTATAAAAATTTGTAGTGGGGGGGTTGCTGAGAAGACCTGTACAAAGACCTCTGACCCTGTACAAAACATGGGGAAGTTTTACAATGCCCAGTAACTTCTGTTTTTCACTGATCTATGCAGAAAGCTGAAATCAGTTATACCTCGTAATTTCCTTCCTCTGCTGTTACTCAGCATTTATGTCAGGAGGCATCCTGATGTCTCAACTGAACCTGGTTTCTGTGGCTGTACTTGTTGCAGTTAGTATTTTTTAAAACCAGGATGGGATGTTACAGCAGAAAAGTTCATGAAAACCAAATTTTTTAGCATCGGTTTTGGTCTTTTCAGCCTGCTTATCTCCAGGCCTTCAATCTGGCTTGGAAAAGAATATGATCTAGCCAAAAATGCAGCCTCTCATTGCTTTCTTGGTCTTTCTCATCAGGTATACTTTTCTGTATTTTTGGAAACTTAGTTAAAAAAATAAATTAGATTGCTTCGCATCATCACCATCATCAAGTTCAGTAAGTCCATGGTGCAGCTTAAGTGTGTGTGGTAGTGTTCAGCAGGAATGATTCAGTTACTTCCATAAAACTATTCAAGATCGAAGTGATAGAATGAAGCAGTAGTGGCTTAGGGCACTGGTACTGGTACCAATTTGCTTATATTGCCTGAAAGTTAACAAGTTTGCCTCTTTTTAGACAACTGGCAGTTTCAGTTTAGCTTCTTCAGTGTAAGTGTATTAAATGAACTTTGGCTAGCTTGAGAACTGAATTTAGTAGTTCAATTTCAGTGATGTCTACAAGGGAAAGTTTTAATCCTAAGTATTCAGGGAATTGGAATTCCAGGCAGGACAATCCAAGATGGTAACCAAGGCACCAGGTTTTAGCCCTAAAGAAAGAAAAGATTCAGTGCATTGCAATTGCAGAGAGGAACTCAGTGGCTTAGCGTCCAGTGTGGGGTTTTGGTGATTCATTCCCTCTTCTAGTGAAAGTTACTTTGAAACTGGTGTCTTCACTTTGGTGCCCTGTAGCTGGAGAGTGCCAGACTGTCGTCGGAGATGAGCAGCTCTGCAGCCAGCACCATCAGGGAGCAGCTGAACGAGAGCCGCATGCGCATTGACAGCCTGTCCTCCCACATCACCAGCCTCCAGAAAGAGGTAACCAGCTGTGCCTCCTCGGTCCTGCTATTTACAGCTGTTGATTTTTGTATTAAAGGGCTTTTCTTTCTATTACATTGTTGTAACAACCCATTGTTGGGTTTTGTATTAAAGCTGTCTTTCCCTTAACTTGTAAGTATGTTCAGCGTCACGACTGGAGTTTGTCTTCTCTCCTACTGCTCTGTACTTTTTCAAATTCCTTAACGTCTCCTTTTGACAAACTTTATTTTCTTTTTCTTTGTGTAGTATTCTGCTCTAGTGCTTTGAAACAGCGTACTGTTTAATGGCTTTTGTGAAAATTTTTATGGATAGATGAGGCAATTTTAAACAAATGTGTATTAAATGTTCTTGACACCCTGAGCAGTTTAGTAGTGACTGAACCAGCCTAGTGTAGAGTTCTGTAAAGCAACATTCAAAGCCAGAACTGGAATTTGCAGTATCTTTTCATCCTAGATCCAGTTTGCTTCTAGACATCTAAAAAAACCCAAACTAATGATGCCATCTTGCCCAGATTAGGAATGTGAGACTGAGTAAAAAACATCAAATAACTGTACTTAAGCATGTGTAGGACAGGATCTCGAGAATAAATTGGTTATTACTAGATCACAGAGGGCATAGATCACACCCAGAGAAGTATGACATAATGTATGACAAGTGATATGTTCAGTACTGGCCTATTTGTAACATTGTGTGCACTGCAGTGGGAAATCCAGAGTGAAAATGAGAAGTGTTAGGAGCTGGTTCTGCAGTAAGCTTTTGTAACTCACTTGAAAATATAACAAAACATTTAAACTTTTTTAGGAATATAAAATACTACTACTGTTTGATCCTTTCTGTGATATATTTTGAATTTTATTCCTCCTATACAGTAGACTCTAGTAGGACATCAAAATTCTGTGTATTTCGAGTGAAAAATATAAATGTGGGGGACATTATTTCCTAATTTTCCAAATAAATTGGCAAACACTAGTAAGAATCTTCGTAGCTTCATAGTTTTCATTTTATCTAGTCAAACTAGTCTCTGGAAAAGATCAGGTGATATAATGAATGTGCATGAGGTTCCACAGGAATTGAATGGAAAGTTTTGGCCATTTAGATCTTATTTCTGCCTTGAGATTACAATCATCTTCTGGAGGTTCAGTCAGCAGGTTTTTTAAGTTAATTGCCTCTGTTCTGTTGCTTCAGGAGTGACAGCGTGGTTCAGAGAACTTGCTTCTGCACTGGCAGAAGTGTTTGTGGCTAACTTCAGGGAAAATCAACTTATGCCATTTTAACAATGATTTTCCACTGAAGAAACCATTTTGCTCTGCTTTTGGGGCGTGGGTTTTTTTGTTGTTGTTTTTTTTTTTGTTTTGTTTTGTTTTTGGAAGCATTAGTGAGGTCAGCCAGTACACTTTTGTTTTCCACTTTACTAGCACTAAGTTAAGCTTTATTTTCTTGGAAATCTCTTATCCCTGATGCTGTTCTGGTTTGAGTTGCCAGCACTGAACTCTGTAGTAGACTCCACTGTGATCTTCCATGTGACACAAAGCTCCATTTATTAAATTCCTTATCTGACTCTTAGCATTGACAACCAGTTACACTGGTCCCCTGTGTCAGACATGTGGACTCCCTTCTCTCTGTCTCTGGAA
The DNA here is from genome assembly GCA_024734555.1 of Trochalopteron elliotii. Classification (NCBI taxonomy): domain Eukaryota; kingdom Metazoa; phylum Chordata; class Aves; order Passeriformes; family Leiothrichidae; genus Trochalopteron; species Trochalopteron elliotii. The sequence goes on from JANPWX010019871.1 coordinate 1,590,611, forward strand.
TATGTGGTGACTTCCTAAATATGGATGCATGCATAACAGACTTCGTGATTATGGGGCATTGGTTCCTGCCCTTTAATTTAAAAAAAAAAAAAATAAATCTCAAGGTGCTGTGACACAGAAGAAAACCTGCTTATTAAAAGTAAACCCTAAAGCTGCCATCGTTTTGGGCTTTCTTTGATAAGCATTCCATTCTGGGTGTACAGTTTTAAGATCTCCTGGCTTGATGGAATTTTTAAAGCAGGAGACAAATCAGATTTCTTCAAGGAATGCTTATCATCACACTCTGAGCAAGCCTTGGAGGCTTTAAGGATAAGCAAGCAGGTTTTCACTGACAACAACTCCACTTCCTTTAGGGGAGCTGCCTCCGAGAATTCAGGATTAGCAGCACCAAGCCACAGCACAAAGCAGACATCTGGAAACTACAGAGCACTTAAACACCTCCAGGGGTGGTGACTCCTCCACCTGCCTCCCTGGGCAGCCCATTCCAATATCTAACCACCCTTTTGGTGAGCAAATTTGTCCTAATGTCCAGCCTAAACTTGCCCTGGTGCAGCTTAAGACTGTGTTCCAGTGTCCTGTCTGGCACATGTTAAGCAGTTAAACCCTTAAGCTCAATTTTCCCTTCCCGAGTAAATTCAAGTACAGTCGCATATTTTCAAACCTCAGAAGAATGGAGCAAAGTAGTTATTTTTCCAAGGATGTTGCAAGTTTCACTGGAATTTGAGGTGTTTACGTTTGTAGGTGAGGTGGAGAGCTGAAAGGTGAATACGGGTGAGTTTGAACTCAGAAATAGGGCAGGACACAACTTCTGTGATTTGCATTTCGTCTTGCCTGAACAGCAGAGCACGTGGAGGCTTGGGTGGGCTTTCCTTTGCACCATCATTGATGTTCTCAATGCTTTTTCTCCAGTCCAGAGCATGGCAGGACAGAGCACAGGAGCTGGAGAGCAGCTTGACCCAGGAACAGGAAAACTGCCGCAAAATGATGGCAGAGAAGGAGAAGGAAATTGCAGAGATAAGATATCAGATGCAGGAGCAGCTGACTGACTATGAGCAACTCCTGGATGTTAAACTGGCACTTGACATGGAGATCAATGCATACCGGAAATTGCTGGAGGGTGAAGAGGAGAGGTAGGAAAGGACATGGCAACAAGATGGTGTCTCTGTTATCTCTGTGCTTTACTTGTCTCTTGCTCTGTTAAAAAGCAGTTTTTAGTGGTGCTTGACTGCTTTCCCAAGCACTGGTTTTTCCCCCTCCTGTCTGACACAGGTCTATGTCACCATAAGACCCAGCACACTGATTGTGAGAGCAGCTCTCAAGGCAGGAAAAATCCGTTTTGTTTTGTTTTGTTAAGACCCAGCACAGAAGAAGTAATGAATTATCATTTGTATGCCTGTTTGGTGCTGTTAATATTCTTCTTTGAAATTAATTGCAGGGTTAATTAATTGTTACCCAAATTTCTTTAAGTATAGAATAATTTTAATAAATTCATAGCCATTATGATTGCCCAGCACATCAGTCAGCTGCATTTTTCCAGATCTGGCCTCAGAGTTCTTCCAATACTGAGAATTTTCACCTCTGTCACAGCTGTCATTTAAAGCAGTTTGATTCTTCACTGTATTCTGAGCTACTCACTACTGATTCCTCTCAACTCTGGGGATGAAAGAGCCAAAGCTTTTATGCCACTGTTTTTTTGCATTAATTTCCCACAGTGGCTTAAGTCTCCCTAGAATTTTTGTTTCTTTTTAGTCTTTAACAAATGCACAGAAATGGTTTTACACTCTTAATGTAGTAGTCCATCAGTATTGTCTGCTCGAGGAACATTAATCCACTGTTTGACAACATTTTGTTTATCTCTTAAGTACTTAAGCCTTCACTTTTTCATGTAACATGCTTTGTTTACTGTGTTGTTGTCTAAATCTAAGGGAAAAAGAGGAGATGGAAGAAAGTTTATTTAAAAAGAAAGGTGGGAAAAGTAAAACCAACTCTTGGAATCATTAAGGCTGGAAAATATTTGAGTCCAGCTGTTGACCCAGTACTGTCATGGTCAGCACTAAACCATGTCCCCAAGTGTCCAACACTTCCAGGGATAATGATTCCACCATTTCCCTGGGCAAAGCCTGGCTGCCTTTTTGGTGAAGAAGTTCCTCCTGATACCCAATGTACAGCATCCCTGGCCCAGCTTGAGCTGTCTCCTCTCACTCTGTCCCGCATTCTCTGCAAGCAGAGCCTGACTCCCAGCTTGCTTCACCCTCCTGCCAGGGAGTTGTGGAGAGCAAGGAGGTCCCTCCCTGAGCCTCCTTTTCTGTGATGTGATGTGTGTGTGTGTGTGTTTTCTGCCTTCCCCACTCCAGGCTGAAGCTGTCCCCCAGCCCCTCCTCCCGGGTGACTGTCTCACGGGCCTCGTCCAGCCGCAGCGTCCGCACAGCCGGCGGCAAGAGGAAGAGGATCAACGTGGAGGAGTCTGAAGCCAGCAGCAGTGTGACCATTTCCCACTCTGCCTCTGCCACGGGCAACGTGTCCATCGAGGAGATAGATGTGGATGGGAAGTTCATCCGCTTGAAGAACACCTCTGAGCAGGTTTGGAAGTGCCAACGCGTGTCACGAGTTGAGGCACAAGGGCATCCTCAGCACCCTTGCAGGGCTTTGTGTTGATCCCAGAGCTTGTGGCATTAAGGAACTGGTGTGTCTCAAAGAAAGCTTTGACACACTGTTCTGGATTGATGGTGACTTTGCCCCAAAGATTTTCAGTGCTTTTGTTTTACTGCAAGGTGGCCCATACACCAAATTGTTACCTCGTACATCTGTGTTCTGCCTTGCAAGTAATGTACCTGTAAAACTTTACAGATGACACTGTTTCTGATAAGGAAATACTGCATAATAATAAGAACAGGATAGGATAAGAAATACTGCAAGCAGACATCAGGCTGCTTTGGAAGCCTTTTCAGCACTTTCTCTGCCTTAAAAAGGCCCAAAAGAAATATAAACAGATGCAGAATAAAGGTCTGGATGAATTTAACTGCCAATGTCCCTTGTATCTGCATAGAGCTTTCCTAAATCATAGTTTTTCTTCTTCCTTGGCTGCACCCACAATTTTATAAGCCCTCCATTCCCATGCCAAAGCCACTGTTACAGTGACTACTGAGATTATTTGATTTTCTGAATATGTTGGAGTTTATATTGGGAGGGTACACGTATCTACACAAATGAAGAACCCTTTGATAAATAATAATCACAACTTTTCCTTATATTGCAGTCACAATTATGCCGTTACATACAATACATTTCCTTCCTGTACCTTCACTAAAAGGCAGGTCATTGTGATGATTTAGGTGACAAAGAGTGGCCTGGTTCCAAGTGTCCCAGACCCACCTCTAATCAGTGAGGATGTGGAGTCTCCTGCAGGCAGTGATCTTGTGGGTTGTAATTACCACATCAGGGGAGCAATGGTTCAAGAATGAATTCAAGAATTCAAGAAATTCAATGGTTCAATGAATTCAAGAAACCTTGACATTGCTCTTGATCTAGACACTTCAGTGTGTAGATGACTCAATTCAGCCAGGTCAAAAACTATTTTTAGTGAGTAAGAACCTGCCTTTTTTTGCTGTTTTGAGAGGAGTTTTTTGAGCTTCCCCCCTGCCACCCACATATTTGTTTACCACATAGATTTTCCCCCCACCTTCTATTGCTTACACATCCATTGTTTCATAAGGAAGGAGAAGCATCAGTTTTGTTCTTAGTAACCGTGGGTGGTTCATGTTTTTAGCACTTTTCTAGGGGGTCTAGATTTGAGCAACTCCTTGTAGTGCAGTGTAATAAACTGTACTTGGGGAATATTCACAAGTGTTTTGACAGTTTATATAAATAAATAGATTTTTAAAAAATACAAAATCCTCTGTAAATATGATATGTTTTTGGTGCAATGACAAACTGAAAGTGAGCATCCATTGAAATATATAAGATTGTTGATTTTAGATAATTTTAACTGACAATGGCAACTGTTCAATGATCAGAAACTATATTGGTGGGAGAGTTTAAAAAATGCTTACTCTTGTTTTGAATTTAAAAAATACCTACTCTTGTTTTGAAACAGTAATTCTGTAAAGATGACTTGTATATGATTTGTTAATGCTTTTCAAGTAGTTGATAGGAAAAAAAATATAGGGAGTATGTGGTGGCAGGTGTGCATATATAAAAATATTTCAGGAATACTAACAGCAATATTTTGTTTTCTAGGAAGCCTGCTTGCCATTCTTCAAAAACAATAAATATTTGTAAGGGGATTTTAATATTTAATACATATTACTAATATGTAATTCTCTGAACCAAGTGATAACAAAACTGATGCAAATCATAAACATTAGTTAACATCAGAACTCAAAAACAGTATGTATTAAGCTTTAACTTCAAATAAGAGGTAAGGTAAATTTACCTAAGATTATTCTAATTTCATGCTGAAGATCAAGTGATAATAAACCCTTTCACTGAATGTTTTGTGTGTGTCACAACCTTAAAGATAAAACACACTACATGCACAGCAGAAAATGAATGCTGGTGGAATTTTTTTTTTCTCTCTCCCTTTTCTTAGGATCAGCCTATGGGAGGTTGGGAGATGATCCGAAAAATAGGAGACACTTCTGCAAGTTACAGATATACCTCAAGATATGTACTAAAGGCAGGCCAGACTGTTACAGTAAGTTGTCAAGTTTCAGCTGCTCACTTGAAATGGACTTCAGGCCAAGTTCTGTGGGTCAGAAAGACAGAGGGTTTTTTAGTTTTGTCCTTCCTATGTACATGTTCAGGAAATAATCACCTGTGTTTGTGTTGGTCATTCATTGTGTCAGTTGCTGGGACAATTGATACAGAGAGATGTTTTTCAGAACTTTACTTTCTCTATGAAGCTGTAATTTTCACCATGTACAGGTGAAACTTTTACATCATATTACATATTCTAAAGTCCCTGCATTAAAAACACATGTGTTTTATTGTATAAAAGTTTGGAAGATACTTGGTTTTGTTCACTGGAAGAGATTCACATTCACTTTAATTAAATACATTAACTGAATCAGTAATTTGGAAATGTGGTAAGACTGGCAAAAAATGCTCTTGTGTGACTTCTGTTGTCAGATCTGGGCTGCAAATGCTGGAGTAACTGCGAGCCCTCCCACTGACCTCATCTGGAAGAACCAGAATTCCTGGGGCACTGGTGAAGATGTGAAAGTTGTGCTGAAAAATTCTCAGGGAGAGGTAAAGCACCTCAAATCTGTGTGAGCTTTTTCAGTGGTGGCATCACCTACAAATGTTAGGGCTCCACAAATGAATGCACTGAAGTGTCTGGTAAAGTTTTCTCCTTTTGGGGAATTAGCTGCAAGTTAGAAATGCCTCTACTGAAACCTGTGATTCTGTTTCTCTGTATTGAGTCTAAATAGTAAAAAAATGACTTGTTCAGGTACCTTCCTCATGCCAGGAGCTAGGCGGTGCCTTAGAACACACTTTGAAAAGACAGTTTTGGTAAACTCTTCAGTGATTTGTCTTCTAAATTAAGTTTTTCTTAAGCCTGGGTGCTTATGAGGAGTGGGGAATCCCACAGTGAAGCAGTGAGGGGTTAATTCAGATGAGGTGTGATTTAAAGCTTGGGATGGAACAGTTACTGTGATATGCTGTAATTGAAAGGTAATATTTAAATATATGTGAAAAAAAGCAGAATTTGGAAGAACCTTAGGAGTGTTTTGTCAGAAACAATCCTTTTAATCATTGAGATACTTAAAACTGAGCTGTTTATGCTCAGCAATACCTGAAAAGTATAAAAACAAAGTGAATGAAGGTAGGTTTCCCCAGCAGCTAGAGCTTTCATTTCTCAGAATCTTAAGCAAGTGAGCAACAGGAGATTTTTTTTTTAAGAGTTCAAGTCTTAAAAATGTCTTGCAGGAGGTTGCTCAGAGAAGCACTGTGTTCAAAACAACAGCACGTAAAGGAGAAGATGAGGAAGTTGAGGAAGAAGCAGCTGAAGCTCTGGATGAGGGAGACATTTACCGCCAGCAGGTATTTTCTTTTAGGGTTAATAAGGTTATTTATGTCCAGAAAAGGGAGATATTAAGTCATTAATTCTTAAAAAAAAATTGAAAAAATCAAGTGTGGATGTTCTTTTAATCAGTAATTAATGAAAGCATGGAGCTGTCTTACTGAAACCAGTGTAAAAATATTACCTAATAGATATCCTCCTGCAGAGAAGTACACTTTTTTCAAAGTTGAAAGATATGGGGATTTTTTTTTCCTCCTTAAACTCTTTTCCTGATATGATTCCCCCCCCCATGCCAATTGTTTATGGTCAAGTTTTGCTTAAGCAGGTAAATTTACTGAAAGTTTTGAGAATTTAAATCTCTTTATCTCTGATGGAGAAAATCACGTTAGTGTCTTCTCTTCAGATGTTTTCTCTGATAGAGAAAATTTGAGGTTTGAAAACTCTTTGAGAAAAAATGTCCCTGGCATGATGAAAAAACAAAGTTCTGAAGACCCAAAAAAAAAAAAAGACTGTTGGGAATGAGAGATGTTAGATTTCTTTTATGAAACCTCTTACGGTGCTTGTACATGCTCTCTGATTCAAATACAGCAATTATTTGTATTTTTCTGGTACCTGTCCTCTATTATTCCTCAACAGGAAAGGACATGTAACATTCTTTTAATTCCAGGGTGTAACAGGTTGTACAGCTTTGGTGACTGTTGTTTGTTTTATTAAATAATTTTAATTATTTAATAAAACAGGACAATAATTTAATATATTAAAAAGTGTGTGTGTGTATATATATTTGGTATATATTTCATATATAATTCATATAAAATTAATATGTATATATTTAAAAGTATTCTGTTAAAAAGCATATATTATTTTGAGTAGGAAAACATTTTGCTGCTGGGGTGGGTAGTTGGTTTTTTTGTTGTTTTGGTTTTGGGGGGTAGTTTTGATGTTTCTCATTGGGGTTTGTTTGTTTGTTTTGTTTTAAATGGTTCTCCCTGTTCACAACAGGTAGAGCAAAGGGCATCCAACAGAGGCTGTGTGGTCATGTGAAATTCCAGCCACTCCAGGCTCCTCCAGCCGTGGTAATCCCTGCCTGCAGAAGAGCCTTCTGAGAAGCACAACATTCTTTTCCTGTCTGTGAATTTTTAAAGCTGCAAGTCTGATGGCCTTAAATTTCCTTTGCCACTGAGAAAAAAAAAAGAAGGTTTGTCACAAGCATCTCAACTTCCTTGCAGGATGTGAGCTGGTGACTCCTGACGAGGAGAATTGAGAATTGATGCTCCTGTCTCTCTCAGATTTATATGCCAGTCTCTCTTCATTGAAACCTTGCTGGAGTAGGAATATTCCAGTGTGTTTTGGGGATCGATTTTCTGTAGATTATACCACTCTAGACTAGTTGCTACGACCTCTTTGTATTTTAGGTGCTGTTGGGGATTGGTTTAGAGTTTTAAATTCTGGAAGAGGATTCATGTTACATCTTGTAGTTGTGTTAAGATAGTGTTACCAGCTTAAATTTTCTTATGTGTTTTTTTTCTAACAAATTAGAAAGATGTTTAAATATGGATTGCCTTACTTGTTTACAATTTTTAGCAACAAAACAAAGTCTCTAGAGGTCTAGTCTACATTTGTATGGGAAACAGTTGTAATTTTGCCGATGTTGAAACTTTTTCTGTCCTTTTCACATTATTCTGATGTCTGGAAAACACTTTAATAAAGTATATCTGTGCTACATAGTAAAGTTTTTGGAATTTGTTTCTTCTTAGAACTGAGCTAAAAGTTGAATGAGCATTGAATCCTTGAAATCAATGGGCTTTGAAGCTGAAGAAATATCCTTTAAATAGAACAGTGGCATTTGAGATGCAGATTTCTTCTGAATAATGACTGATATTACTTCACGTTTGGAAAGTTAATTCTTTAGAGCTTTATTCACACTGATGCATTTGTGCTCATCTTTGCTCATGGTTCTGTTCTTACTGGACTGGCTTTTACTGCATCATCCAAGTACCAGGCTAAGTACTTTGAGCAAGCACAGTAACATAAAGATAAATTTAGAAGTGCTTTAAAATAGTTGTCTTTGACATAGCCTGAATGTATTGTTTTAAATGCATGGCCATAATTTTGGAAGTTGGTTAGAGATTTTTTTTTTTTTTAATTGGCTGGACTGTTTTTTTTCCTTGGCAAAATTAAGACTTTTTTACTTGTCTTTCATCTTGGATGAGCCTTTTTCTGTGACCAATGTAGTGGCATTTCAACCATGTGCCAGCAGAAGGTAGAAAGGTGGGGGGGTGATGGACAATTCTTAAGTTACAGTAGGAACCTTCCTGCATGATCAGATTCTTGGTTATAGCTTTTGTAGAGCCTGTTCTTTGATGACAATGGGAGAAATATGAATTTTAGAATAATTTTTCCATTTTCTGTGCTGTAGCAGGAATTCCTCTAAATTAGCAGAAGGGAATGTTGGGAAACACAACTGTGAAGCATCCTGCCACAAGGTGGAGGTCTTGTTTTGCATGTCTTTTTTAATACTTGTTCAACAACAACCCAACACTTCCTGCACTTACCTGCAAGTTCCATAACTTGATTATCATTGGTACTGGCATTAAAGACAAATTGCATCCTCCTAGAGGTGAAAACTCCTTAGCAATTTAGTGCTTGTAGCTGGATAAACACTTTACCAGAAATGTTTCTGCTCAAATACGCTCATTCCTGTGAAAAACAGATGAGGAATTTAGGAAACAAGTGGTTTGACCTGTGCAGCAAACCTGTGAACTGCATTCTTTGTTTACAATGTTCATTATAAAAACCCAAGTGTAATCGAAACTGGTGCAAATTAGTTTATGGTGTTGGTGACAGCAGTTTTCTGCTAAAATTGGTTTTTGCTTTGGATTTCCTTGTCCATGATTTACATATGTATGTCACATTTTTCCAAGCAGACAGCATAATAAGGACAGAGAAATTAATATGTAAATTCTGTTAAACAGAGGCTAATTATTAATTTTCGTCTATAAATTATGCAATTTCAAATGCTGGTCTTAGTTTAATTTTTTTCCATGAAAATTTGTCTTATCAGTGTATTATTTTGATACTAATTTGGGGGTTTCTGGATTGAAAAGGATGGCTTTTATCTGTGAAACACTGTGTTTCATATTCATACTGCACTGTAAGCAGTATCTGTACTTTTAAGTTAAAAAAATGCTGCTGCTTTTACAGAAATGGCCATGTGATAACTATAAGGATTTTTCTCCAGGCAAAGAAATCAGGTAGTTGATGGAAAATAAAAGCTCTTAAAGCCCTGTCCCAAAGAGGACAACTGGTGACTTTTAGAAAGGAAGTGGAGGCTGTATGTGAGGGATGTGATTTTCATTTCCTGGTATATGGTTGACATCAATTAAATGCTGGGAGACTTAATTATAAATAATACTGAACTAGTTCCATCACAGGATTATGGCAGAAATTACCTATTTTATTTCAGGTTTTGTTTGGCATGCATTTATGCTCAGAGCCTTTTGCTGATCTGGTTTCTTTTTAGCGGATTTTCATAAACACAGGATTTCTGTATTATAAAAACACAGTGTGATTAACCCTAAAGAAAAGCTGCATTTGGGGCATCAATAAAGGAAGGCACATTTCAGCTTAAGCTGATTGATTGATAGAATTTTCCTACAATTAAAAATTAACTTCTGGATGTGAGTTTTCCTAGCTGTTCTGCACTTTCAGAACAAAAAATATTATTACTGGCAAGCAAGTCTTGCTTGCCAGTAATAATAGAAGCCATGGAATGAAACTGTGACATTGGTTTCTCCTGCAACTGCAGCATCTTGTTTTTGAGGGTGGTGTGTTTTGTTGTTGCTCCTAAGGGCATGTTGTACATAGAATATCAACATTTATTCTCTATTTTGACAAGCGTTTTTGGGAAAGTATTTGGTACACTTAGAATAAAGAAAATTCCCATCAGTTCTTTAACCTTTCAACAACACTAAAGGGAGGACAAGTGTTTTGTAGCCTTGCCATAAGCAGGTGTGGAGTGGCTGTCAGCAAAAGATTTAAGACCTGAAAGCAGGTTAAGGACTGAAAGATGTAACCCTCGATTTTTGAAAAAGCTGTCTCATGGAAATGCATGTGGAACTAAGTCTGAAATGTGGAATAACACAAGTGGATTAGTGAGGTGTCATCATCAGTGCATACTGTGTTGGGATGAGCTCTGATTAATATTTATCTTTATTGATCTGGAGTGTTCCCTCAGTAGATTTGCAGATAAAACTAAATTGGAGTGTGGATCTGCTGGAGGGCAGGAGGGCTCTGCAGAGGGGTCTGGACAGGCTGGATCCATGGCATGAGGCCAATGGGGTGAGGTACAACCAGGGGAAGTGCTGGGTCCTGCCCTTGGGTCACAACAGCCCCTGCAGCTTCAGGCGAGCTTTAAACTGGGTATTAGGAAAAGTTTCTTTACTGAAGGAATGGAATTATCATCCCTGGGATTGTTCAAGAAACCTGTGGATGTGGGACCTGGGGATATGGTTTGTGGTCCACATGGTAGTGCTGGGTCAGTGGTTGGACTGCATCTTTTCCAACCTTAAAAATTGTGTGATTCTATGAGTGTGCATTGTAGTCTTTAAAGATACTGTTGAATACCCAATAACTGGCAGTAAAGAGGCAGGGCTCAGTTCTGCTTGCAAGGAAAATGCTTCTTTAATTAACCAGTTCTATGTTAAATGAAGCGCTGTCTCACAGAAAGTAACAAGTAAAGATATTTAATTATTAACAGGTTTGTGGGTTTTTTTCAAAGAGAGAGCTTCTTTAGCTCTCTTAGTGCATTAGTCTATCCCAGTATCTGTTCTCATACCTCCTTCTGATATACCCATTGCATCAAAGGCCAGTTGCATATATTGGCTCCAGGTCCCTTTATGCAGAGTTGTCACTTTGTCCTGTGTGACTTTGTATTGGTGCAAAGCTGGTTTAAATAAATGAAATGTAAATAACTTTGTGAGGTCTCAAGCTGGCAGAACTCTTCAGCTGAGTAATGAAAAAAAACCCCTTAACACCAAAAACTGAACTATCTAACTGCTGCTTCTGTTGTGACTTCTTTCCAGCTGAACAGAAAGCTGGGATATTTCTAAATCTTTAAGTAATGTGATAGGCAAGTCCTGCAGGGAAAAGACTATGTAAAAAAATTAAAACGTCCTCATTTTGCATTACACTCATCACACTGAATCAGAGCAGGCTGCTTTTATCCTTTGCAACTTAAAATACTGGCTCAAATACTGTTAAATACTGTTCCTTCTATGTAACTTCTTATCTGGAAAAGGAATGTAAATGACAAGGTCAGCTGCATGAGAACAAAGCATAAAGTTTCTCAGAGGGAAGTTGACATTTAAAAACAAAAAAGGTGGTCACTCATCCTATCATTAATTATGTTCTTAAATTAATTTTGTTTTTAAGGAGAGCATAACAAAGGTGTCACTGTACTGCCAGGAGCTTTGCTGCCTGTGGCTTCTGCTGCGGTTAATTTTGTCTTTCACTTCTATTCAGACAGGAATGGGTGTTGCTGCTGTTGTACAATATTTGCTGTAATGATCCATTTTTTTATGGAAATTTGGGCTTGATGTGGCATCTACAGTATCAACTTGTGGAAGAAAAATCAACTCCCATTTGGCAGATCCTCCTGTCTGGAAATCTTTAGAGCAGAAGTGAGATTAAGAAGTCATATCTCTCACCTCCCAGTTCTTATGTTTTAGGAAAAACAAAGAAGAATACAAGTATGCTTCTTTTTCATGGATTTAATGCAAGGGTAAGTGTCTGACTGAATCTTTCCTGACACCTTTTTTCCCCTCAAGAAAATCCATAGGACACTACTGCTGGTGACTTCACCAGACAGTTTTGCTGTGCTGCTGCATCAAATACAGAAACTGGTTTAGTCATGTATGTGCTAAACTGGACCATACCTTTTCTCTCTGCTTCAGTATGCCTTCTTCAGGTAAACAAAGATGTATTTACAGCCACATTAAGAAAAAAAAACAACTGAAATAACAGATGAGGTGGGCCAAGCCACTGTGCTTATCTCTGTGCATAGACCTTGCAGCTTCACTTTAATAAGTATTTCCCTGAATGTTTTGCCACTTAATTCTGTATCACTCTGATTTTTGGTTTCATGAGGCAAAGCCAACAATAGAACTCACTAAGAATAACAATTCTTTCAACGAATTCAAGAGCAGTAATAAAGTTCTGAAGAAAGCTTACCTGAAGTGTATGTTTAGGCATTAAAACACTGACAGCATCCTGACCCAGCCAGATTTTATTTCTTTGCCCCTGGACAGCAGATTTTTTTTTATTTTTTTTTTTTAAATCTGGAGTTCTGCTTAAGTGCATGTTCAGTCTGCATTCGAAATAGTTATTTACCTTTGGGAAGAGGTATATATAAAAAAAAAAGATAAATAAAACACTACAGGTTTTAGGCTATCACAGAGATTGTGTTATCTTCAGAGCCTTATATAGTTTTCTCTGGAAGAGAAGCAGTTATACAGAGCCAAACATGAGCAACTCCAGCCATGTCAGACTGATGAGTACAGATCCGCAGGTTCATGATTTTCCTACACACCTTGGCTTATTGTGTAAGTACCTTTCTGTTGGAATGAGGCTGTTATTGCTTTATATCCCCATGATTCTCTTATCCCCATGACTGACAGTTACAAAGAACATTGTTAAATAACATGCTTACAGCTAGACTGATCCACAAATAGAATAAAGAAATTTAACACATTTGGCTTTGTGTACTAAGCTTTTTTCCCCCCACAGAGCACACACAAAACATCAAATAACTTGTCTGATGGTAAATACCCATAATACCTTGAACTTGATGAATAACAAATTATTAGCCTTCCTGCTATGTCTTCCTTTTGATTTTCAGTTCCTGCAGCATTTGGAAAACAAAGCACATGGTGGTATTGTCATCCATGCTCAATTCTAAGAAATTTATCTGTTCACCGGGGCTCTGTATCGATTTCTAATTCTAGCAGCATTTGGTAATAAGATTTTGTGTAGTTATTTAAAATAAGTCTGTCCTCCTAAGTGCATCTCTTCTGGGATTGAAGAATGGCTGAATGAATTGGGCATAAAGCCAAGGGGAAGGGGATAAAGTCACCCAGGAATAAGTTCTGATTTTTTACATTCCAAATTCAATTTGGTCACCATAGAAGACTGTGTATTATATATTTTTCAAATTTTTTTTTGGTCTCAGTGCTACCACGAGAGGTCAGGGTTTGCACACACTCTGCCAAGTCCTACCTGTCAGGCTGGAGTTTCTACTGCTTTAAAATAATGCTGTTCTTCATGCAAGATGTGTGCCTCCTTCCTAAAACTTATCTGATGATCTCATTCATTATGTATGCTGAGTTTTCCCTATACAAAAGTAAGCTGTAGAGTTAAATTCAGCCTACTGTAAATGCAAGATAAATTGGCTATGTTTGAATTCACACCAGCAGAATGTGCACTTCAGTGAGGAATGTGGTGCTTCTTCATGGAAAATTACAGGTTTTTTTTTTTTCCTGAGCGCTATGTAATAATACTTTTGATAGGAAGTTTATTGCAATTTGTCTAATTTTTCTCTTGTGCATGCTAGATTCACAACAAGAATCTTCCTGTTAGACCTTGCCTTCCAAATAGGAAATGGGTAATACAATTTTCTAATCATTTTGTAGCATTTTAAAAATGTGCCAATTTGTAGAGCTCATTACACACAAATTTTAATAATCAAAACATTGGTATAATGGACCTGCAGATAAAATCAAATGAGGAAATACCATTGCTGTGTTTTAGGAAGCAGAAAGAAATTCTGGTTACTATCCAGCTGCCTAAAGAAGCAGTACTGTAGGAACAAGAAATCATGAAAGCAAAGCACTTTTAAAACCTGTTTTGCATTGTTAATTACCATAGTTTAATACTTTAAACAATAACAATAGTTTGCATCACTCGATGATGCAACAATTAACATATATGCAGAATCCATAGGGTCCCTGCTAACTAAACACGTTTGGCAGCTTAGCAAATGCCACAAATGACTGCAGCATCCGTGACTTGAATTCTGACTGTGATTTATCCTTCTGCAGTCAGTCTGTAAATTCAAATTGCACATTCCTGGGTGCTGGATGCTGCCCGACCCCAGCGAATCTGAGAAAAAAACATCTTTAGTGTACAGTTCCACCCCAAATCACACGATTGTCTCCTTGGAGCTCCTTTTGAGGGGCTGCAGGCCCAGCAGGGCCTGCTGGGTGGAGGGGACATTGGCAGATTTTGGGATGAGGAGGATCACCCGCTGATTGTTCCGACGCCACTCGTGGTACAGCCGGCAGTGGTACCTGAAGGACACCTGGGGACAGAAGGGACATGAGCTGCCTTCAGTCACTGCCACCCTTCAAGGAGTCAGCTGGAGCGTCAAATACCTTCCAGTGGGAAAAAAATGGGTGAAAACTACTGAAAAGTGTGACCCACCATGTGCCAAGGTGCCACAGCAGAGGAGAAAAGCAGTCTGTGCCTATTTTACGTCTCATTCCCCTTTTTCACAGCCTGAAAAATCAGATATCTTGTCTCTGCCTTTCACAAGAGCTGTTGGCACACATGGAATGAGAAGTTGGGATATCCTGTCTTGCTTCAGGTTGCTTAACTGACAGTGTAATTGCAGGCAGATGAACTACTTTACTGCTGAATGCATCAAGTTGGGATTGCACAGAGGCAATGAGCTGACAACGTGTCTCAATTTAGATTGTCTGAAATTTTTTTGCTGTTGTGGCTATCAGGTAATTTCAACTTTATTGTGGAAGAGAAATGTGTGCTGTGAAGATACAAGATATCTCAGCCCCATGTTTTTAAAAAAAATAGTTTACAACTTGTTTCAGTGGCGGCCAAGCGTTGTTGGAGTTGTAGCTGTGTAAGTGGATGTATATGTGTAGTTTAAAAAACCAAACCAAAAAAAACTATCAACAAACTGTAAACTTTGAGAGGAATGTGCCAAATGATGATTGTTTTGTTCTTGAGCTGTGGGGAGGATTTGACCCATGCACTGTATCCTTTCCTTACTGCAAAAAGGATGCTTTTAACTAATGAAATGTACCTTTCAATGATATCCTACAAGGGCTAAAAATATATATATTTTTTTAATTAGATCTTTTTACAGCTGTCTGAGGGAAATCTATAAAGCTTTGGTTTACTAAGCAGTTTTACAAAGACAGCTCTTCAGATTTATTCCCCCAGCTTTCAACTTCCTCTCCTCCCCACGAAGGGAAGCATTCTGCATCTTCCATTTCTGTGGAGCAGTGTGTATGAAGGAATATGAGAAATCCATTCTCAAAAGATACTGCAGGAGCAGCAGAAATCACTTGGAGTACTGAGGAGGGTAAAAACACCCCAACATCTGCAAAGGTGGATGCCCTGTGAAACGCAGTGATAGCTTCAGGAGAGTGAACTAGAGTTCAGGTTGGGTTTTCAAGTAGCAGAGCATGAGGTTCTTTGAGTAACAGCTGGATTGTTAAACCAGGTATGTATGTTATACAAGAGAAAGCAGTTTGGCACTGAATTCTTTGTTTAAGCACCAATCTCCTTTTTGTGTCTTGGTCTTCTTGGGAGGACCTTTTTTGGTGTGTCTTAAAAGTACAGAGTAAAAAGCAACAGCGTTTTATGTATAACTTCTCTGTTTTAGAGGGAGGGATAAAACAGCTTCTGGGATGCTAAAAATAGCATCCCTCCTGTGCACTGCTCACTGGGATAACTGTGGTGTGTAAATAATCTGTATGCCAGCTTTTGCCTCCAGAGAAGGAAAGCTGCTTTACTGGAAGTAAAATGAAGTTTTAGTTCTCTTAATTTCCCCAGGACCTAAAGGAATATTGTAACATCTTGTGTGTAATTTACCCCGCAGCACTGAACCTATTCCCTGCACAGCCATAGCAATGTAACAGGATTCTCGCACTTCCAAAAGTGACAAGACATGTGCTGCTGAAGAATTTGATAAAATTAACACTACTGTGTGTAGGACCATTCCTTCCTGCACAACAAGGTAGGCCTAGATCCCTCCCCAAAGGCAAACACAGGCTCGGGCTTTCCTACATCACTGAAGGGAGGGTTATTTTGCCTCCCAGCTTCAATCATTTGGTGATTCAGTCCCCTAAAGGCCTTCCTGCCTTGCCCTTCTCAGGTGAACACAGTGCTTCCTTAGACCATCCATCTCCTACTGCCCTAAATAACAATTTAGAGTGGAATTACAGCTGTCCACAACTGAATGAACATCAAAGATACTGAATTTCAGTTAAATCAGCCAAGGTATGCATTTGCATCAGGCTCACTATCGCTATCATGTTCTCCAAGAGCCAGTAGCATATTTCTCTGTGTGCATTTGAAGGGGTAAAATTTATAAAGTGAATAGAAGGAATTTTTGCCTCTTACTCTGCAAATGCAATACCCAGGGGTAGGGACCAAAGCTGAGATGCTGCAGTAGTCTTAATAAGCAAGGTTGGATAAGTCCATGTGTCATAGCTAATTAAATCCACCTGAAAAAACACCTTTTGCCACTTCCAACAATTTTGGTGATGGTGAATTAAGTGTGTTAGGTAAATTATTCATTTTGGTTTCTAAGACAGCCATACACAAAGGAAATTTGAACAATATTTGCTTGCATACCTGCCAGGCACATCTACACCCAGCACTGCAGGAAAATAATTGTGGCCTCACTGCTGGAGTACATGGCCTGTCTCAGGAGAGTGCTGCTGCTTCTCAGAAAAGCAGAAACAACAAAAAGATGAACTGCATGAGACTGAGGCAAAACTCTGAGCTTTCCCTCCTTTTGAGCACTGCCTGCATTCCTCTGTGGGTGAGACAGGGTTCACAGGTCTGTAAATGAGATGTTCCCTTTCATAGCTCCCTTGGAGATACTTGTGATGAAGTGTGGTATTTTTGTGTACCCCTCACACCCGCTTTTCCTCGGGGCTCAGCACAGGGGGTTTCTTGCTCTACCAATGCAGTTTTTTAAAAGTGCCACCTCCTCAGCAACTTACATGGGTCCAAATCGGCTGGAAGGGGTCTGGGCTATAGCACAGCCATACTCAGTGAGGGGCAGAGCTGTGTGCTGGCCCTGTGGGATGTGGCCATGACAGCACCACGGGCAGTTTGGGCTTTTCCTGTCCCAGCAGCACGGCCTGGCACTATCTGAGTGCATTGCTGTGAGTGCTCCCCCTGCGTGTCCACCCTGCCCTTCCCACTCCACGAAAAGAAGAGTGAAATGTCAAACACAGCATTAACCTGGGCTTTTCAGTGAACTGCTATGCCGTGAGTTGATTAACACCCATTTTGGCAGCTGTACCCTGTGTTCCTCTCATTTCTGTTGGGCCAATTGCCTGCCAGTGCCCTGGGGCCAGTGAATTATCTCAGTTCAACAACTTGACACAGAACAAGTGGCTCTCAGGATGAATTGGCATGTGAGTGACTCTTGTGGGGGTGCAGGATGCAAAGGCAGCTCTGTTTTTACACACCTGGGCACCTGCATGTTCTGCTGCGGACTTCCCCCACATGCAATACTTTTGAATTGTAAAACTGGCAAGATGATTTATAAGAATAAAATCTGAATCCTTTGTGGCAGCCAGTTTGTTCACCTAAGTCTTTTTTGTATGTGTGTGCCTTCACCCTTTGGACATCACATGGGATGAAACTCCCCCCTGTAGCATCTGTCTTGAACTCCTCCATGCTACTTCCCTGTCTCCCTCCTGCTGTCCCCACTGCTGTTTGGGATTTGAGAATACTTACCCCAAAGCAAACTGTCTTTCTGGTGCTCCAGGGAACTTGAATGGTGTGGAAACAAGAGGTTTCTTGCAGGTGCAGTTTGCACTTACCAGCATAGGAGGCAAGAAGAAGCAATGCCTCATGCAATGGTCTAGAGCGCTCTGTGCGATTAATTTTCCCATTTGCTCTTCCCCTTTTTCCTGTGAGTTAAATAAACGCCCTGATACTTACCAGGGTCCAAAAGAGGTAAATAGTGAAGAGTGCCACAGTGAGTGCAATGAGGCCAACAGCTTCCAGCCTACTGCTAAAGTGCAGGTGGTCCATGGCTCCTCGCAGGCACAGCCAGCCGGAAACGGTCGCCAGCGGGGTGATGAACAAGAAGCACACCACGTCCCCAAAAAGAGTCCTCTTCTCATGCTGGGGGTCTGGGTTCCTCAGCCACTGCAGGCAGAACAGACAAGGCAAGTGTCAGCACAGGGAGGATGTTTTACCCTCAACTCAAAGCACAAACCCACTCCTTTGAGGACTGAACATGGAGCACGTACAGGACGTGGCTTTTGGTGTCCCTAGGGATGCCTCTTGTGTTCTTGTGAACTATACTAGGCTGTATAGTTCCTAGTACTTTCCCTGCCCTCTCTCACATTTCAGAATAATAAGTCAACCATTTCTAACACGCTCTTGACATTCTGTTTAGTCTCATTCTCAAAAAAAGAACGTCTAACCAGGATACCTTGTTTTTCACCAGAATTTGAGAGGTGTAACAAAATATAGGGCAAATAACCCCATGGACCAAATTCAAGGGACAGACTCTGAGGCAACTGGTCCCTTATTGGAGGTACCTGCTAGATATACTAAATAATTATAGATATACTAATTATTTAACCTTATTAAAATTGTAGAAATCCTGTATCGTTCATGTGCATGCCTTTACTTTGTGCACCTGAAAGCTTTCATTAAAGAACTGCTTTTTACTTTACCACTCAATATTGTTTGCAATATTTTTTCTTTGTTTTTAGGCAACACTAGGGACCTGAATTTCTCCCTCTTGCTTCCTGCTGGTGTCCACCTCTTTCTGTACCCACCATATCAGTTATTCAGCTGTGCTAAAGGCTGCATTGAGAAGTGTTTTACGTAGTGCAGCCCTTAGCATTTGCCACTGGCTTCTTTGAAAAACTCCCTTCTTAATGTGTAAACAAGCATGCAGAAAATGTTTTAACATTTTCCCTGCTATTTTTGGATCTTTTTTTTTTTTTTTGCAAACTGCTCAGAACATTTGCAAAGCCATTTTCAACTTGTTTTCAGATACTCACATTTAAGCAGAGTTCAATGCACACAAGGTTATTTTTATTAAGAGGGTATTAATCTTGAGAAGCAGAGTGCCTGAAAGTCGGCTGCTGAAGAAAAGGTTAGGATTGAACAGTTATCAAGCCCACACACCCACATTTCTATAAACAGGATTTGAGATAGCAGAGGTGAAAGAAGTTTCTACAACAGCACATTGAGGCCTTTTAATTAAAAACAAACAAACAAATAAACAAAAAAAAAAAACCACCCCACACTACACCTCATCACACAAATCAATATTTGAACAGGACAACTACCCAGCCCTGTAATTCTTGCCAGCGTGAGCTGTGGTTTGGTCAAACCTGCTCTGCAGCATCCTTTTATGGGTTTTTGGAGCTAGCAGAACCAGATGAAGCTCATGCATCCCTAAACACTTTGGTCTTATTATTTCTCCAAGTTGTTACACATGGCAGTAGAAGTCCTGTCTCATGTACAACTCGGGAATTTAGAACACAAAAAATATGATAATAAACTTTTTTTTTCAGGATGTAGGCTTTTAACTTGCTTGAATACTTCTGAAATGCTGAGGAAGTGCAAAGTTCTTTAAACCAGCTATGTATTACTACGTGCAAGAAGTTGTAAGGGAAGGTGTCAATTAAAGAGGGAGGTTCAATATTGGTTTTTTCCTCTCCTTTACCAGGAAAGATAGTAACCAGCTGTGTTCAGATAACTCCAACAAGCAGCTAAGCCTCCACCCAGCCATTTCCTCACCCCTCCACCCCATCATTATGAGGGGGAGAACAGCAATAGGCTGCAAGCAGAGTTTTCTTCAGCAGAGCTTGTGCAAAATAAGGGGACATACATTTACATTTGAGCATCTATTTAATTTACTGTAGCTTTAAAGAGAATGCCAAAAAGTGAGTAAAACTCTCACACTACTTTCCTTGGAGCTTTCAATCCATTTACTTAAAAACATTCCCAAGAGTTTATGCACAACAGCTCCAGGTTATACCTGGTGGCATCTGAAGAGGCGTGATTGCAGCCTTCCCCTTGTTCCATTTCCAGGAGTCCCTGCAATGTGAAACCACCAAGAAAACAAGAGGAACTGAAAGCACCTGACAGAGATAGTGCTTTTAAAGGTTTTAAAGACTGCAAAAAACGTTTTGTGAAAAGTATTTGTTTGAAAGGTGACCTGGAAGAGAAATGCTGAGCATTTTATGCTTCTCCTTGACCTCAAGAGGAATTGCAGGTGTTCACCAGTTTCCCATGACAGACTTCAAAATTTTGGCACCCATGCAACCCAGGTAGAGCAAGAAATAGTTCCTAATTCTGGGCAAGGAGGAACACACGTCAAGGCAGGGGAGGGAGCACACATGTCAAGGCATGTGTTGTTATCCCCCACCCTGTGACTGTCACCAGACACAGTGCAGTACACCTGAATTAAGACAGCATTTTCACTGTGCCATCAAGCCTGATTGAAAGTTTGAGCAGATTAAAATCGTGTGGAGCTGCTTCACAGGCTGATGCCCCCCTGCACTTTATGCCCTGTGGCACACAAACAGCGTCAAACCCAAGCAATTCAAATACTAGATGAAGCTGTGGCAGGCAAGAGTTATTAAATAAGCAATAAAGACATCACAATTCTACAGTCTAACCTCAAAAAGCCAGAATGATTTCATTTCAGTTAAGTCTGAAATATAAGTCAAAAGCAAAGATTAAGCAGTTTCAGTGGTTGTACAGATTTCAGCCACAGCACTTATTTTCTCCTGGAGTAGTGCACAGTGCTTCTAAATCTGCTTCTGTTTCTAGGTTTCAGTCATTTGTTTGGGGAATGGAATAAGCATTGTCAAGTTACTTTATAGTTAAAATGCTAAGTCAGCAAATCCTTTTGTGCAACTCATACCCACACAGGGATCCTAACTAAGCCCTGAGCTGATTAATTGCTGTGGCAGTGTGGTATGGACTGCCCTGCTGGCCAAGAACAAGATGTAAGGCCAGATGAAGGTGTCAGATCTGCACTGTGACACTCTGAAATCTGTCCTATTAAAATGTGTCAATGTGCCCAATTATTTCTGCAATAAATCGAGACTCTCGGAGTGATAATTTCCATTCAGGGGAGCGGGGGAAAAAAAAAAAAGGAGAAAAGGTTATAAAAAGGGCTATGTTTGAAGTAAAATGCTGGCCTGCCTGGCATTTTGTGCAGTCTTAAAGTGATTAGCGTTCCATGTTCCTGATCCACAGTAAACTGGAGCTGGAGTAACAAGACATTAAATGAGTTCAGCAATGGAAACAAATAATTTTTCAAGAACTTTAAGCAGAACACCTGATGCGAAACCCACTCCTGGCTCATGACTGAGACAAGCCAAGAGACCCTTTGAGAATCCAGCACCTCAGAGAGATGGGGGTAAACACTGATCTTAACAAAGTCACTCTCTAAATACATCTTGAGGAAAGCCAGAAGGGAGAACTGAAGGGGCCCATTGGTGAAGTAAAAGTGCTACTTAAGGTAAGGGACAAGGTTGGCTTAAGAACAGATGGATAACAGTTGTCCCCAAATAAATTTAGGATAAGAGTCAGGAAAAAAAAATCCCCATCCTTCAGAGGATCCAGCTCTGGAGTAGCCTCCCAAGAGCAGCTTAGGCTAAAACCCTCAAAAGCTGACACAGTTTTGAGAAGGAACTTGGCTTACATCCAGAAAGAGATTTTTGATGTACTGCAGTCCACTTGACAATACACTGTGAACACACCTAGGGCTCCTCCACCCCACACACGTAATACACACAGAAAGATTTGCTGCAGTCACTTCACTTCACAAGGCAGAGTTGAAATTGGAGAAGGAAATCATTGGAGCAAGCAGCAGCCAAGGACCAGAACACCCTGAAGAGGCTCAGACTCTCTGAATTATCTATCCTAACCAAAATGAGCTGCCAGCAGAGCACTGCTGTAAAACAGCTCCACGATTCTGAGCTGCCTCACCACTGCCAAAGGCCAAATCCTGGAAGTACTCATCTCTACAGGTCTAACTTCAATTAGATGACTCACAAATGTAAAAGTAAATTGTGTGCAGAGTGTTTTTCCTGATCAGATCCTAAGGCTACAATCTGTTTCTGCTGGAGAGCTCCTTCTGGTTCAGTACGTTTTCCTTGGAGAAGTGATTTTAAACCTTACTGGAGTTACACCACGAAGCTGAGGGGAGATGACAGGAAGGAATTATCTCCCCAAAATGCATTGTCCTTTGAGCAAAAAATAGCTCATTCCACATCAAAACTTATCAGATCTTTTTGTCATTTTCACGCTGATGGCTCAGCAGTGAGTCCTGGTGGAAGCAGGCTGTATACAAGCTGAAGTGCTGAAAATTACTGTGGTTTCTGGTTTCTTACCAGCAGCCACCAATGGGAGCATTTTGCCTTGGGCTTTAAGCACAGAAAGGCTGATATTCCCTCTCTTTTTTAAAGACTATTTCTCTGGAATAAAGAACATTTTTAAAGACCAGAAGGACCGTTTATGGCTCCTTCTCCCATTTATTGCCCATCCCCAAAAAATTGCATCTGAGCAACTTTTTTTTTCTGACACTAATTTTACTTGAAATATCCATTTTAACATTTTTCAATGAAATGTTTTGAAACTTGGCTTAACTACATGTAACACAAAAATAAAATCTCCCAGACTAGAATGGTAAATATGCTTGTTTTCAGTGTCATGAAAGATTTTGGGTGACTTGAAACTTTCCTAGGTTAATGTTTTGCCAAGGAAAACAAACACTTGAAAGGCCATGGTGACAGCTCACAGAGATGTTTCTTTGGTCTCAAAGACAGAGGCCTATGTATTTGAGAGTTGGAATCAAAATTACTTGATGTCTGTAATGTTGCTGTACCAATATCATAGCCTCTTTGTAAATGAGTGTGCTCTTATTTAAGTTTAACCCCTATTTTAACTCAAATTGCAGGGAATATTTTAAATATGGATGTCTCAAAGAGCCAAGGCTTCTTTTTGAAATAGCCAACAAATTTTGCTATGTCTGCATGCTCCTGAAAGGGGAAAAATTACATTTTCCATTGTAAGGATGGTGTATGATAAACCTTTAAGTTTTGTTTTGTTTTGTTTTGTTTTCTAGAAAGGGTAAATAACAGCACAGACAGCTACCACCTAGGGTTGGTTCCTTAGTGTGAGGAGATCACCACATGCTGTTGCTGTCACACCACACCTTAATTTTCAATTTATGCCTTGGGTCGTTTGCCAGCTAAAAAACAAGGAGCAAGAAACTGGGCAGGGAAGGCAAGAGACCATCATGGGTCAGTAGGAACCTGCTGGTCAAAGGAAAGGGAAGGAAGCAAATGCACAGGCAGTGAAAGCAAGGACAGATGACCTGGGAAGAGTCTAGAGATTAAATTCTCTAAGAGGTTGTGGAGGGGTCAGGAAGGCCAGGGTGAAGATGGAACTGAACCTGGAAAGAGGGAGAGAGTAACAGGACATTCTACAACTTCATTGAACAGAAAAGGAAGGTCACAGAAGGTGTTTTTCCCACTCTAAACAACACTCCAAACTGGTGACAGGGGATGGGGGAGAATGCCGAGGTACCCAACAGCTTTTTTACCTCAGTCCCCAATGGCAACCTCTCCTCCCAGCCCTCCCGAGTGGGTGGAGAGCAGGATGGGCACTGGGGAGCAAAGGCTCTGCCACTGGAAGGAAAGATCCTGCTCAGGACCAGCTGAGGAACCTGGATGTGCTCAGCTCTGTAGGACCTGATGGGATGGAGCCCAGAGTCCTGAGAGAATGGGCTGCTGGAGTTGCCAAGCCTCTGTCCATGATACTGGAAAAGGCCTGGCAGTCAGGTGAGATCCCAGGTGACCGAAAAAAGGGAAATATTGCACCTATCTTCAACATGGGGAGAAAGGAAGACCCTGGGAACACCCAGCTGTCAGCCTCCCCTCTGTGCCTGGGGAGATGATGAGACAGACCCTCTGGAAGCTCTGCTGAGGCTCATGGAGTTCAGGGAGGGGATTTGGGGAGGCCAGCAGGGCCTCAGCAGGGCCAGTCTTGCCTGGCCAACCCAATGGCCTCCACTGATGGGGTGACCACACCAGTGGACAAGGGAAGGGCTACAGATGTCATTTACCTGGATTTTTGCAAAGCCTTTGACAGGATCTCCCAGAACAGCCTTCTGTCTAAACTGGGGAGAGATGGATTTCATGGATGGACTGTTGGAAGGGTTCCAGGCCAGGCTGGATGGGGCTTGGAGCAGCCTGGGACAATGGAACCTGTCCCTGCCCATGACAGGGGTGCCACTGGATGAGTTTTAAGGTTCCTTCTAGCCCAAACCATCCTCTGATTCTGATACCATCCTCTGATTCTGAAAGCTCTACCATGTAGCAATATATCTGCATAACAGGCCATTCTGATGTACCAGCCAAACTGGTTGTGAGTAATCTTACCAAACCACCTGCAGCTCTCTTATTGGAACTCTCAGGAATTCATCAAGGTTATTGAGAAAACAACAGGATCAAGAATAGGAACAGAGAGAGGCTGAGAAACTCTCTGCAAAAAATGTAAGCCCTAGATAGGGGAAGTACAACGTGAGGATGGACACTTGACCAATTGGATGTCCTGAAGCATGTGTGCCTGCCTCATGGAGAAGCAGCTCAGCCAACCCAGAGATGTGTGCCCACATGGACAGTAGACCTAGAATCTATATCTGCCATGTAATGTAAACAACAAACAGCTTCTGCTGGAATCACATTGGTTCTGTTATTCAGTGGCCCATTTCCCTCCTGCACCACCAAGCATCAATAATATAGTGGCTCATGGATGCAGTGTCCAGTTTCTGGATTACACATGCTCAGCTTCTAAAAAGTAATTCTCTGGCAGTGAAAACAAATAGCAGAGCTTGCTAAATGGCACTATAAAAATCTATGGAATGTCCTTGCAGGTCCAACTACACAATAGTATAATTTTTTAACATTAGTCTGGCTCACTGCTGTTCTTTTTTCCTACTAGCCACTTTTAATTTATAGTTCTGGAGATGCTTATAGCAGTTAAAAGATTTCAGGATGTGTCAAGAAAAAAAAATTTTTTGTGGAACTATGGGAAAAGCTGTGTTTCTTTCTGTGTGTATTTGCAATGCTCTCATTTTGTTTTTGACAACTGTATTCCCAGTTAGGCAGACAAATACATGCATTCAAGAAAATCAACAAAAATCACATTTCACATTTTAAAACAAAAGCAAAGTAGATTTGCTATTGGCAGTATACTTATTTCAAGACATTGTAAATGTCCTGATCTACAAGCTCAAATATATGGGAACCAAAGACGTGATAGATAATAAATGCTTGATAGGTATACAAGAAGACAGATGCAATAAATCTTACCACTTCTATTTTCCTAGAAAATGTAAACTTTGACTGTCTCCTATCAGTGGTAGGAAATACTACCAGTAGGAAGGACAGAGATAGATGAAGACTGGGCAGTTTAGAACTACTTTACAGGACCATGATGTCCCAAGAAAAGTCACCAAACCCATTCTCTAAAACAAAAGAAGACGTGTATTTGAAAACCTCCAGCATCTTTCCCCCATCTTGCTTGTTCTTGAAGCAAATCTGATTGTTCAATTACTTTCTCCTGGGAACTTTCCTCAAGAGTTTTTGCCCTTGATTGTTATAAATTTAGGAATGAGCATTTACAGATGTGATGGTCTGAACTAGTCTGTTCACTGACAAGTAATTTAAATTTTTATTTTTTTATGGGGAGTGGGTTGCTTTTGTTTGCACTCTTGCTGCCAGTAATATAAGAAAGATTTGTGCATTGTAGCAAATCCTTGCTTCAAGGAACATAAAACAGCTACTTAATTTCTCTTTAAAGGAGAAAGAACATTCTGATTTGGTCTCTGGATTTCAATCCACTACTAATAAACAGATGCAAAAAAATGTATCTTGGAGAGTTTATGGTTTTAAGTCTGTGCTGGCGAGTTGATCACTTTTTTTTTAATACTTTCTTTAACTCAGACATACTTCTACTGGAAACCTACATGGCTGCTTCAAATTCTCCCTGTGTGAGCTGGTCTCAGGGGGCTTATTTTCACACCAGGAGAAAACAAGGTATAAAAATATCTCTATCACTTTGCCCTTCTAATCTGCCCCTTTTAGGTCAAGAAAAGAAGGAGGATGGACACACCTTAATTATCTGCTCCCAGCCCTAATATGCTGTATGGACGGCTGCAGTTCCTCCAAACTTTGATTTATGAAAGTTTTCCTGGTTGGTGACTATGCTGAGGAACCGTTTATTTTTCTTCTGGCTTGAGGTGTGATCCTTTTACAAACTACCTGCAGCAAATCTGGTGTCTGTTCATTACAGTGATTTAATGCTAATGACTTGCTTCACTGAACAGTGGAAAGGAAAAATAAGTAAAAATAATCCAAACAGCTAAAAACATCATGACTCAAAGTCTTGCACAGGAAATAAATTCATATTTCAGTATAAGGCTTTGGGAGGTTTTAATTTATAATGTAACCTCATCTTAATACTTCATGCATAGGTATACATTTTACAGGGGTTTTGTATTTATTTTACCTTAATGATACAAGCTCTATAGCCAGCAACACAGCGGGGAAAAACTGAAGTTAATTTCTGCCCAATATTGCTGTGATTATCCTGACTTTATTTTTTCTCCTAGTCATGCTGTTTCTCTTATGAGCTTTGTATTGTTAATTAAGTGCTTTCTGTTTGTTTGCAAAAAAAAAAAAGTGAACCAAGAGATACCAAATCCTGGTTCATTTAAAACATGTAAGTAACTTACAAGCAATAGAAGCCTGACTTATATGGTCACATAATACTCTTATACCATTTTTATTTTGTAGCTGGTTGTTCCCTAACATTTTATTATTGCACATAAATATATTTTTACTGCCACATTTTGTGGCTGCTTCTGCACTGAGCCAAGTAGAAGCAACACAGATGCAACGTGGAAATTGAAATGAAGATGATACATAACACTTACATAAAGTTTGACTAATCTTTATGCTGAAACACAGTAAAAGCAGCTACGTGAATAAAACCACACATTCCTAATGCAGATTTTTTTTTCCTGTGGATTGGCTGCATTAAAACAGCAGTTTATATAAAGCTGGAAGGTCCATAAAAGTCAGTAATGGAATTATTGCAGTTTGAGATTTCACTGTGCTGGTTTTGAGGTCCTTGGCTGGCTTGTCACAAGGAATATCACTTCTGTGCATATCAACCACCATATTATAGATTTTTCTTTCCTTTGTCACAGGGTAGAAGGGGGTCCTCTAGAGGGTTCAGACTCCTCTAACCGAATTTTGCACTATTGTGAATGATGAAGGAGGGTTTCAATCAGCACCATAGTGCTGATTCACATTGCCACTGTGGAAATGCAATTCTTTTGGAGAGAATAATGTGAGTTCAAAAAAAGAACCAAAGAACCATCACAAATTTATTGTTGAGAGGATGGACCTGCCTGACAGAGTGTACTACCACTGACTGCTGCTCTAGTTGGGTTTTGGGTATCAAACAGTCAGCAGATTGTGCATTTCCAAGGAGAAGATTCTCCCTGAGACAAAAATATGCGTCCTGTAGCAGAGACAATGGAGAAGCACAGAATTGTCTTTGGTCAACTCCTCTGCTGCTTCCATAAGGATGGGCACAGGGAGGAAGGAATATGGCTGAACCATCAGTCACACCATTTATTCCATTTCAAGCTCACTGTTGCTGCAGCCTCTCCTGCTAACAGCAGGAATAAATTCACATATGACATTTCTAGATAAAACGAGTAAAGTGCCTCAATTTGTTTCTGTTGAAACAGATTTCTTCCACACAGTGTCTAAGACACTAGGAAGCAGTGATCAATCCAGTGAAGGGACAAGGAGGAAACATAATAGCATGCTGGGGGTTTTTGTTTTGGTTTTGGGGGGTTTTTTTGTTTGTTTTTTTGGTTGGTTTGTTTTGGTGGGGTTTTGTTTGTTGCTTTTTGTTTCTGGTTGGGTTTTTTTCTTTTTTTTTTTTTTTTCTGGTGGTGGTGGTTTTTGGGCCCTTTGAAAAAAAGTATAATATGTTCTGGAATAGTCAGAAATATCTTCTTTTGTTTTTTTTCTCCTGGTGGAAGATCTCACAGAGAAGAAAAGATCAATATGATGACTGATTGCTTCAAGCATTTCTTCACTACCTGTCACTGACCCCTGAATGGGATTTATTCACTCAGTGAGATAGGGCCTGTTGAGGAGTTACTGGATGTGTTTTTAGAGTCTGTGCTCTATAAATCACTTTATGAGTACAAAAGCCCCTCTTGACCTACTAAAATGCATCGGTAAAACTCATCATTCACCTCCAATGAGAGGAGGACCATTTACTCTTTCCATTATCTAGGTGAAGGGAACCTTTGGAGAACTAATCACCTCACTAAATGAACAGAACTTTGACACCCCATGCCAAACCTACACACACTGTGGTGTTAAAAGCAGGTGGCCACTCTGGCTTGTCACTCATCCAAATGTTACAGCAGGGTTTTTGTGAGAAACGGTCCTACTACCTCAGGTTTACTGATAAACCTCCTTCCATGTCCTCACACTCTAGGTAACACAGAGAGACAGGCATGAAAGTGCTTTTAGGACACAAAAGATGCAGAAATCTGGCAATGTTGCATCTGCTTTAGTCCTGCTTTGGGAACTTTCTGATTTTGGCTGCAATTATTTGCTGCATGGGGAGGTCTTTGCATTTCAAATCTCTGTGTATTAAATAAGCAGAAACTTCCAGGACAAACTTAAATTACGCTGACAGAAATCAAGAAGTTTGATTATCTTTCTGCTTAATTTTCACCCTGGCATACAGCTCATTTTAGTTATTCTTTGTATTTGCTGCTCTCAGCTTTGAAAGTATACCTCCATTTTCCCTCTAAACTGAAAGTATATTCCCTTTATAAGATCACAAAGGATTGGGGTTTTCTATGACCTTTCCTGCAACTGCACTCAGCTGTTGATTTCTGCACTAAAATACAGTGGGTGTAAGTAGCTGAGAAGTCAGAAAATAATAAGTAGTAAAGATAAAAACACTTAGCCGAACATTTCAGAAATGTTCTTTCTTGCTCAGGGTTTAAAATTTGTTCTCAGCTGAGAAAACACTGGCAGGTTTACCATTATTACTCTAAATATCACTGTTGTTGTTTTTACTACTTTTTACTGCTTTTGCCAAAAAGAAGCTTCATTTCATCAGGGAACAATCAAACAACCACAGTGCCCCAGCCTGGGCAGGGTCAGCTTTGCTTTCAACTCCTTCCATCATCATCAGCTCTGGCCAGCACCACATCCAATTTGTGCAGCCTCACAAGGAACTATCAAAAGGGAACAATTTTGAGAAGCTGGGCTCTAAAACCAAACTGTGATGCCTCAGCATCACTTATCTTTCTTCTCAGAGGCCAGATGCAGAGTGGTGTTGTTCTTGCACCAAAGACTGAGAGGAAAACCAGACAGCAACTCAGAGGCAACCAAGCACAGCTGGCCAAGACTTGCCTTGGGTGCAGGATTTGTGCTAAATGTCATGTACCTTTGTGGGGGGATCCTGAGGAAGAATGAAGGTATCTTTAGGTTTAGACACAAAATGTGCATGCCTATCTTACTTAAAACAATTTTGGTAGTCTTGAACTGCTCATCCCCTGAGCCACCTCCCAGCAGTCAGTTCTGTCCTGTGTCCTCTCATCTGTGAAAAACAAAATGCTGCTTTCCCCTACTTATTTTTAATGCTGTTCCTTCCTCCACAGTTTTGACACAGTTTAAAGGAACAATTAAGATGCACAGGAAAGCCACTTTGTCCTGAACCCAAGCTCTGCAGGCACCTGCTTGTGTCACCAATGGGTACAAAATGCTTCTCATTCCTTTGGTCAAATGTTATTCGTATTTCACTTTTAATTCAAAAAAAAACCCCTAACTTTGCTTCATGTTTTTCCAAAATACAATAAGGGAGGAAAAAAGTCATTACCAGTGTCAAGAGATTGAAGTTGTTTTGGTTTCTTTCTTTTCCTGAGGACCAAAAATGCCCTAAAACCTGGAAAACTTCTCAAAGCTGCTATCTATAGTTGGCAAAAACTGAATTTTTATTGATAAGGGAGAAATAATTGTCCAATTCACTGTCGAGTCTGGCACACAGGCAAGAAAAAGCCAAAAGGTCACTCACAAGTGTCTAAACATGCCAGACATTGAACAACAGCAATTTCTTCTTGTGAGCTTGACATGTAAACTGGGTTTCTAAGGCTTCTAAGTTTGTTACCTCTCACAAGCAAAAATAAAAAGAAAATTCTGACCTATATTTAATATGCTGAGTCCAGGCACTTTTCGCACATTCCACAGGAACTGCTACTTGCCTGTCTTCCACCCTCAACCAAGTTGGCTGGGATTCCAGGAATTTGCTGCACACTATTTCCTAAACCTCCAATCAGGTTTGCAGTGAAGCAAACCCAGTGATCCCATTCTAATAATTTGTTCTTGATTTGCTCCAAAATAAGGAATTTTGTTATTTCCCGCCCTCATGCTGCCAAACCTCCAAAACCCCAGTGGAGCCGCAGAGGTTCTGTGACCCCTGCACAAAAGCAGGCACGTGATTTTGCCAGTGAAACTAAAATTTCAAGGGTGTGCCCCACGTACTGACCTCCACCAGCGGCCTGGGCTTGCGCTCCACTGCAAACCTGAAGTGGCAGAGCTCACAGTAGCTGGTGTTGGAGGAGGAGAGCCAGTGCTCCAGGCAGCTGCGGTGAATGGTCCCCAGCGTCCCCGTGCACTCGCAGGGCGACAGCAGCTCCTCGTGGCTGCTGCCCTCGTGGCAGATCCGGCAAATGGGCCGGTCATTGAAGGGGCTGCTGCAGGAGAGGGAGAGAAAACTGCTGGTCAGAGCTCAAGGCTGTGGTAATAGCCTTTTTCTCTGTCACGAACTAGAAATATTTGCATTTAGGAGTGTTTTGCCCTGTAATTAGTAATCCAAGCTGCTGGGCTGTTTAAGGGATTTCAGTATTCTTGCTTAAAATATCTCTTCTGTTAGTGGGGGAAAAAGTGTAGATGAAAAACATCAGAGTGGCAGATGAGAGGCAGAAGTCCTTCAGTATTTTGTATTTCCCAGCTCTTCAAAAAGCAGTGGTGCATCCGCCTCTGAAAATCTCAAAGTACATCGGGGGGTTGTAAATCTGCCTAAGCTGGGCACTTCTTGCAGTGGTGATCCTTTGACCTAATATTGTTTTCACTGGCCAACAGTAAAGGAGTGCTGAAAGAGCAGCAGCTTGCCCTGTAGTACCCCAAAGGCAGGGCCACAACTTCAGAAAAGCACATGAAGGCAGAAATCTCCTCTCCCTGAAAAGGTTTTCCCTCTCTTTAGGACACCCCACAGGCAGATCAAGGAGTGATACAAACAGTACTGAAAAGAACTGTGCCAAACACATCTCTGCTGTGTGGCTGCAGATGGGTATTTCATCTGCACTGCTTTAAGATCTATGAAGTCTTTCCAGCCCACCACCAGCAAAAGCAAATTTAATTTTGACTCAAGCATCAAGTCTGGATAGGGCCAAACACATCAAAATATTCTTTCTTGCTTCTAATGAGAAACCAGCCCGAGGCATGCTTCAAAGGCATAGATTAACAATATATATTTCACCACTAATCTGCCTCTCTAAACCAGCATAAAAAAGAGCTGGTCAATCATTTGGACAACGACAGAAGCTGCAACAGTGATGCTAGAATCAGCTTGTCTAGCTGCTCAGCACGCCAGCTGGGAAAGTGTTCAGGAAGCGTGATGCATTCTGCAGCTTGATCATTATGATGCTGGGATGGGGATTTAATCACACCAGAGGAGAAGGGGCCTGTCCCTCCTCCTGTCCCCCACATACCTCTGCACAGCGAGGGTCCGCACGACGGACGAGAGCAGCTGCCCATCCTTGGAGGACACCTGCATGACATACTGGGGACAGCTGGTGGCCAGGGCCCCACTGCTGCCAGGCAGGCTCTTGCCATCGGGGGCCAGAGGGCGCGGGCACTCCGGGGGGACTCCAGGCAGGTGGCTGCAGTGGTTCGTCCTCATGGCGCTGGGCAGTGGGTCTCCATCTAGGCAAGAGCAAGGACAGGTGTTATGGGGCACATCTCACCCTGTCTGACCAACACCAGGCATGAGAAGGAGCATCTCTTACTCCCCACTCCCAGATTTCTGAAGCCCACTCAGCAGGGAAAGGGAGTTTACAACATAAAGTGTCACAAAAAACCCCCAGTCTGCACATCCCACAAGCAGCAAGCCAGCAACCCTGCTTTCTTCTCTCTACAGACTCCTGAAGTCATGAGTGATAAATAGAGAGGCTGAACCTTTTGTCATTCCCCCTCCAAATGTTTCAAAGGAATATACAGTCTTGCACTTTCAAATTTAAAGGCTGTCACTGTCCACCAACGGAGAAAGTTATGTACTGGAGGAGAAAATGGCTGATCGGCTTCAAATCCCCCTTGAAAACACTTCACTGCTGCTCAGTGTCTTCTATCACCAACCCACAGCAGAGCACAGACCTGGCAATTAATCCTGTACAGGGCTTTAGTCACACAAACCTGCTTAATCACAGCCTGTGTGCAGCAGTAATTTATGCCCCAAGGTGAGGCAGAAATCACAGTCTGCCCGTGTCTCTCTTCTCTGCTTTGCCCTTTCTCACATCACTGTGAGTGTGTTTTGCATAGTGCTTTCAGACATGGCAATTGGGAAGGAAGGGTTGTGGTGGGAGCAAGGAGCCTGGGTGTGTGAATTCCTGATGCCTTGGTGGGCTGGACGCTTCTGGCTGGGTGTGCTTGTCCTGGAGGGTTCCACTAGGCTGTGCCCCGCCATCTTCCCCTTCAGGTCAGGCACCAAAAACTCACACATAGGGTGAGTTAATCCCTCTGCAAAATGGGGGAAAGATTCCCTAGCACACCTTGGGACACTTGGCTACAGTCCCATGTAAACCTTGCAGGTTGCAATGATGATACTCCCTTGATAAAATTAGGAGGTTCCCCCCCAAAAAAAGATTCTGCGTCACTCACCACAGCTGTATGGTGTCAACAATGCAGCTGAGAAGAATCTTTAAAAGCCAAACATCAATAAAACTCTCTAAATAAGGGTGTTTCTCCAAGGGTAAAGAAGAAACCTTGTGATTTGGCTTTGTTCGATTTGAGCAATATCAACACTAACCTTTGGAAGGCACCTGAAGGGATGTCTAGGGTAGTAAAATTTTGTAGCACATGAGGACTGGTGTGGATGCTGGACCAGTTGCACCACACAGGTTTTCACACAGGGACTCATATTCTTAGAAAGACATCTAAAATAGGAAAATGCTTTGGCAAGGCGTTTGTTTTGTAGGATTACTTCAGCTATTTTCAGACCATGTGTACCCCAGGGAGTGAGCTGGAGGCTGATGAGACTGCTTACAGGGAAGAGAGTGTTCACGGAATGGGGAAGGCAATCGAACTCTAGGACTCATTTACAATGAAAATGAAGCAAATGGCTGATTGTCAAAACCATTAACATATAAAAGATGCAGACATTTCAAGAGAATAAGAGCCACAGACTCTCCAAGGAGACCATGGTGTTCAGCAACATTTTACTTTTAAAATCCATGCTGAGACTGTTTAACAAGAACATTCAGCTGCTGAGTAGCTGCTTCATTAAACTTAAAAAGCCTAAGAAGTATCATGCTTACAGACCCACGCTACAGAATTATATATTTCTTTCCTAACTGCTTCACTGACCCCATTAAGTACAACAGTGGGTTTATAATTTCATATTAAATGACCATTCAAGCCTTTACAAACACATCCATCAGTCACTTGATGAGTTTGGAGCATTTGCTGGTGCATCAGAAGATGCAACTAAATGCAAAGCTTTAAAGCACACAGGAAATAATCTGGCTATATCTCAGCAATATTAATTCAAATTCCTGCCTACAGCACTGCACTGATATCACACTTTGGCAGAGCAGATACAGGTAATCCCTTTCTATTTTTTTAAAGGCGAGTTGAAAGTTACAACATATTTCTCTGAATTCAGAAGAACCATTTTCACACAAAATCAGTGCATGTGCCTGAAAAGAGATACAATTATAGAATTAAATGATATATGCTTTAATACTGAACCCCATGGTAAATAATGGAGATTATTTGTCCTGAGAAGCACAGAGATCCTCAGCAAACTCCAAGTTAAAGCTGGCATTAAGGAATTGTAAATCTTAATGGCCACAAACGCCCAAAGTCAGTATTTGCCCATATGTATGTATTATGTCAAAAAGTTTTTAACTTGAAACAAGTGGAAATCTGTCAAAAATACCTCAATAAAAGAGAAAATAAAGAACAAAACCAGGAAGATGTGTTTGCATAGTATTTATGAAGACAAGCAATATTAAATTGGGGAAGACAGAATATCAATATTTATTCCAGATGCCAGAAAATTCTGAGAAAAGTGGCTGAATTTGGCATGATGAATATATGGTAGTATTTAGCTCTCTGTTTTTTCTTTTCTGTGTTGTCATTAGTCCTAGTTTTTCATTTACATATATATCTATATCTATAGATATAGACATATTTGTATGGGTTTATGGGTATCAGACAAAAAGTAAAGGTGTTGCAGGTATTTTCTTTATGCAGTAAGTGTAAAAACAATTACAAACCAACCAATAAACTCAAGCAAATTATCTTGCTTGTTGAGGGCATGTTGAAACTAAGCAGAAGATTCATGTGCAGAAGATATCCTTTGCCCCATAATAATTTATAGGATGCTATATTCTGATTTAAGAGATTTATAACTTCGGTACCAAAACAACCCATAAGGCACAACAAGTGACAGTGAGCAAGGCACTGCCACTCCAACTGAGTTGCACTCAAATAAGGTGTTAAAAATCAGCATTACTTCCCTGAAACAGAATTTAAAGACTAAGCCATCTGCAGACCTGGAATACAACTGGAATCCTTGTTGCACTCTTTCTGACTGTGCATGAGTTCACCTCAGTTCTTAGACCCACAAAGCATCATCAGGGTCATGAGCTAAATTATCACAGCAGAGCTTTTTTAAAGCAGGACTGTTTTCCTACTGAAGCTGTGAGTGGCTGAGATTTGCACAAGACAAAATGATCTTTACACTTCAAGCAGTGGGTTGCAAATATTGAACAAATACTTGTGGAGTTGCTCCCTTTTCCTTTTTTTTTTCAGCATTTCTGCTAAGAATAGCACTTATTCCACCTCTCATGGTTTCAAATGTGGAAATCCATTCACCTTTCTTATTCCATGTTCCCACGAGTTCACCCTATTAGTTTCAAGAAATGTGATGCAAGCTTGCATCAATCAGCTTCAAGACTTAAAAATATGTATGAAAAACCACGAGCATTCCATCTGGAGACATTTTCCTAAGAAACACTGCATTATTTAAAAAAGACAGCTAAAATACTAATACTAATATTAATAATAGCACCAAATACAAACCAAACCAAAACCAAAAAAAACCCCATAGCAACAGAAAAATCCCAAATACATACCCACACAGTAAAATAAGAATGAAAACAACCAACAAAAAAATCCCAAACAAGGAAACAAAAACAACAACAAAAACCCTGAACCCCCCCCCCCCAAAAAACCACCCTTCAGTTTTCAGAAGTTTTCAGAGATAAGTTTTTATATCCTATTTATGTAATTTCACATAATTCTGTGCAGTTTACTCCAGAAATTTGGACCCCAGTGATGCGTGGACAGTTTTTCACTTGGGACAGGTCAGCAGATCTGGAGCACAGATAGAATTCTCTGTCTCATTGCAAACTGGAAGAATGGTGCAAATCATGAAGGAGCATCTCCCACCTTCTTTTCTGCTATCAATCCT
Source organism: Trochalopteron elliotii (assembly GCA_024734555.1). NCBI lineage: Eukaryota > Metazoa > Chordata > Aves > Passeriformes > Leiothrichidae > Trochalopteron > Trochalopteron elliotii. Next base: position 1,626,522 of record JANPWX010019871.1, read on the forward strand.
GGCTGGCTACTCAGAATGTAATTTGTTGTATTCCAAGACATAAATTAATGTTTTCAAAAACTGTGAGTAATGCAGTTGTCAGAGGCTGTGTGAAAAAGGTGTTCTCCACTGGCTCAAGTGTCACAAGATCATGCACTACCTTTGTTTCTATAAATGGGGAACAGGAACTCACCTTTCCCTCACTGAGGTTTAGACAATAATTTTATGCCAACTTTTAGGATGCTCCAGAGACCAAAGCAGCCGTCACACTCACTGGATCACACACAGTTGCTGTGTGATCCCTGTTTCCCCTTCCCACCAAAAAATGCAGAAGAAGAACCAAGATTCTCAACTCCCAAGCACTCTGAAACTTCCTAGATTTTTACCTACTAAGAAACAATGCAGGGTACTGTGAAAGTGGAATAGACAAAACACTTTTTTAAATGTAAGAACCACTGGGGCACCTGAAAATTCCATTTTAGTGGACAAACATTGAGTTTTATGTGTGTCCTTTCTCAGACACTCATATCTGGAATAGTTTGAAATGTTTCTTGACTCTTCCCTCCACAATCCACCACAAAGAGCTTCATGGGTGCCCTCCTGGTTTCAAATACACAAATACTGAGTAAAGAAATTGGTGGAGTAACTGGCAGTTGTAGCTGAAGCTGTGGATGCTGCAGCACCACCAGACCCCCAAATCCCCCAGAGTACAAAATTAATTTCTCGAAACTGAGAAGATGAATTTGTAGCAATGTATCTGTATAACAGGCCATTCTGATGTACCAGCCAAACTGTGAGTAATCTTACCAAACCACCTGCAGTTTTCTTATTAGAGCTCTCAGGAATTCATCAAGGTTATTGAGAAAACAACAGGATCAAGAATAGGAACAGAGAGAGGCTGAGAAACTCTCTGCAAAAAATGTAAACCCTAGATGGGGGAAGTACAACGTGAGGATGGACACTTGACCAATTGGATGTCCTGAAGCATGTGTGCCTGCCTCATGGAGAAGCAGCTCAGCCAACCCAGAGATGTGTGCCCACGTGGACGGTAGACCTAGAGTCTATATCTGCCATGTAATGTAAACAATAAACAGCTTCTGCTGGAATCATATTGGTTGTGTTATTCAGTGGCCCATTTCCGCCCTGCAAGAATTCCTATATTTGATAATGACATGTGGTTCAGCACAACGAGAGAACAAAATGCTGCCTGACCTATTCATTTTGGAGCTCTAAAGCCATCAGGGGGAGAGGCAGCATGAGGACACAGCAGTTCTGGGGACACGGTGACAGGAGAAGGCTGGAGAAAATTTTTTTTGGTCAACAGCATCCAGTTTGCTATATTACACCACCAGCTTTTAAGGAGCTATGAGAGACCACTGAAAGGTGCAAGAGGAAGATGTGGTAATTGTTTACCAGCTGAGGAGGACAGATTTCACATTAAAGTGTTTCGACATATAGAAAGTATCACACTATCAAACCCAGATGACATTAGGCAATTTTACTCTATTTTGGCCCACATTTTACTAATTTTTCATGCCGTAAATAGCATTTCCCATTCATCTGGTCTTACTGCAGAGAGCTCCAAGGGCTTTTAAAAACTACCACACAGTAGGCTGCATTCAAAGTGCAATTTTATAAGAAAACACATCAAAAAACTGAGTGCTTGTCTGAGGCAGCAGCACAAAGCAGTCCAGCATAAATAGTCTTTAAGAATCTGACCATGCATTTAAAACTTCACTGCCCACTCATAAATCATTGTTATTTTGTTATGTACTGAACCTTGAACCACTTTCCATGAGAGCAATAGACTCCCTTTTTGGCACTGTGAACTCTAATAAATTGCTTTATATGCCTGCACAGCCACTAACTTGAACCATTTGCTTAGATTTGTATCCTTTTGTTGGTTGTTGAAATGAAAGTTTTCAGATGATAATAAATATCTTAAGTACTTGTGGTGGTGGCATTTTAGCCTTGTGTTATTAAGAAAAAAAACCAGAAGATACAAATTCAGTTTACAACTGATCTGGAAATAGAATTTTTTTTTTCATCCAAGGTATGAGGAAATATGTATATTTTCTTTCCTGTTATTAGGTTTTTTTCCTAGCAGAAATTTTTTTTCCTTACAGGTTACAAAGGCACTTACTCTAACATGTTCCTAAACTTCCTTTTTTCATTACCACATCAGCTTCATCAGCCCCATTCCCGTATTTCCCCACTCCTGTTCACAAACTTCCTGCTTATTCCCCAGAACATGGCTTAAACCACAATTGTTTTCACACTTAGCCACCAAAAACCAGTAAACGAATTAGTATCTTCTTACATACACAAAGCTTGTATATTAAAAGGCCCAGAAGTTTGGGGGTTTTGCACTAGAAAGTTCTGGATCCTCTTTCTTCTTCTGAATCAGGTCACTTTATACAAATGAATCAAGCACTTCTTGGCCTAAAACATGAAAGATGAGAATTTAACTTGCTCTCAACCTGACAACGGAAGAAGAACTCTGTATCAGTTCTTAAAGCCAGGGTTCATCTCTAAAAATTATTAAGTACTTTGTCCTGAAGAGTGACAGTATTTTTTTGCACACTATGTTTTACTGACAAGGCATTTGCTTCATCATGGGAACTGTAAAACTTTCAGCAGTCCCCTTCTCTGCAAGTACCTCGGATTTCATCAGAAGACCTGTCTTTTGCAATTTCCAACAGCAGCAGTTTTAACTGCATCAGCCAGTGCCTCTGGACTCTGACCTGTGTTCCATTTAGGTGCTTCATTCCTGCTGCTTGTTTTGTCAGAAAAAGCAAAACTGAGAGTGCAGGATACTCATTCCACCATCCGAGACTCACACCACACCTGCACACAGCAGAGTGTACTCAAGAAATGGAACAGAAGTTACACCTACCACACCTTGATGTTTTCAACTATTCTTTCAGCAGGTGGGGAGAACTGAGACAGTGTGAGGACCAATGTTTCTGTTAAATATAAAGTCTTAAAGTCTTTCTTAAATACAAGGTCTTAAGATGGCAAATTCAGTCAGATCTGATCCAAATGTGCTGCATTTTATGGAACTGTTACTATTGACTTTCCCCACATTTAGGCTGCACTCAGAGCTACTGTCCCACAGTTGTAGGATGGAGCTCAGGGGAAAATGCCAGAAGTTAAATATTTATGTACTCCCAAGGCCATGTTTGCATGTTCAAAAATAGCTCTCCCCACTTCCACTGCAGGCTAAAAGGAGGGCTGCCAACATCATACAGATCATTGCCCTGCCCCATGTCATAAATCCCTAATTTGGCTTCTTTTTTTGCTCACACAGGTAAATATCAGCTGAATCCAACTGATTCCTCCTGGCCAGGTAAGGCCAAGCCAAAAATTACTTAAACTGTAAATGATGTAAATAGTTAATACCTGAGGCTTAACTTCACACTGGGGTTTGGTAATGAACTCTTGTTCATGTACATCTTGTGTAAATTAACTCTTTGACAAACGGGATCAGTTCTTAACTTGTGGTTTTACCTGGCTCACAGTGGCCAAATCCACACAGATTTTGAGGCTGTAATCAAGCAATGTCTCTGCACAAGGGTTTGAGCAACAGAGAGCACAGAGAGTGCTGGCAGGTGATGGAGGCAAGAGCCTGAAAACTGAGAGGTAAGAAGAGCCAGCAAAAAGCAAAATGTTTTTAACTACTTATGGGGGATACTTGGAGAAATGTGATTGTGGTATTTCTACAGACAGCTTAACAAAAATGCTAATTCTTCAGTTCATCGTTGCTAAGTTAATTATTTTCCCATTTTTAGTATATTTGATTCTTCCAGCTCCTGCAGTCAATACTGCACATGAATACGATCCTATTACAATTATTGCATTTAAACTTCTCATTATTGATGGGAAAACAGTCCAATATATGAAACTTAGAAAAGATACTAAACCCACTTTCAAAATAAAATACGTAGAAAATTGACAACATTTCTCTTTTTAATAGCTTTATATTTTAATTCCAGTGTATAGCAATATTGGCTGCATCAGTCTTGCACTTGAGAAAAGCTTCATTAGAAGCTCAATGAGCACAACATGTCTCTACAACTCCAGTTTCGAAACAAAGATTATCATACCCTGAATACCTCTGTTTTGATGCATTGTAATTTAACCTGAAATCACTCAGGTACCTTCATATTAATTTTTTTTTCTTCCTTAGTCTTCATCTGCAAAAAAAATTAATATTAACATTTAGTTCCTTCACAGAGGACTTCTCTCCTTTCCATGTGATGCATTCCAAACATCTACTGTCTGCAATGTACCTGCATTACTAAAAATGTTGTCTGGTGCTGTGCATTGAAGCTTACATGCACTAAGTACAATCAGAAGACCTCCTTCTTCTTCCCTAGGTACTGTGTTTGTCACTTCTACAACAAGACTGAAAACCCCAGGGGGTGGATTCAATTCTCATGTTTTATGCAGCAATGGATGACAGTCTGCAGATACATGAAACTTGGATTGTGTGTGATGCTTTGAAAGCACATCTCAAACTAATATATTTACATGTGGAATATGTGCTTTCACTTGTTCTAAGACTGTTGGATCACCACAGGTGTTTCTGGAGGTGCCATCTAAGAAACCACTTTCCTTGCCTGAAGAGAACTTACTTTGCATTATTTTATCTTGTTTCAGTTGGCAGCAGCTGAGTCTTTGATTTTTAACGATGGGGGAATTACTCTTCCAAATATCTTGTTTGAAAAATAGGAAAACACTTTAAAAAGCAAAATGCCTTCAAATGCAGGTCTAGTCCTCTCCCTTTTCCCTTTTTACCTTTCAGTCAAAAGCAGCTAAAAATATTCTTGCTGCATTTTCCTTCACATGGGAAGATAAACCCTTCCTGTTCCCATATCAGTCTATTTCTCTCAGCAGGAGCAAAATGTGGACTCCATGGGTTTCTATAATATTTACATAAAGATCTCCCTCTGAACTTGAATTTGGGGGAGGGGAAGAGTTTTTCATCAAACTTCACAACTTGCACTTTAGTCCAGAGTGAGACAAACACGTGGGAATATTGTGAGTTAATTAAAATCAGTGATAATTCCCTACACTAGCTACTTTTACATGGGTATGCAATGTGTTATATAAAACTATATGCTGTGGGGACTGAACAGCTCCATTTTTTCCCCAGTAACAAGCACACCAAGAATGCTTTTAGTCATTGTCATATGAAGTTGGCATTGGTCAAACAAATCAGATCTGACATGCACACCTGGAAAGGAAAAGGTATTGCTGCAAAATAAAGCACACAAAATTCAATTTCTCTTCAGTAATCTTCAAGCAAATTACTGAAATGCTGCAATAGTGAATCAAAACTACAAGAGAGGACTGAATCACAATGGCAGAGGTAAAATTTGACTGGACAACATTATTGTCCTTATAAAATGCAAGATAAATACCAACAAGAAAACTAACAAGAATTAGAAGTGAACTAGGTATTAGCCTTATTTCTATGGGAATTAAAGGCAGTGGAAGTCTGGAATAGGTTTGAGCTGATCTCAGATGGGATTTTACTCAGTGTGTTACGGTGACTTCTGCACTGAAATCAACCATGACATGCAGATTTTCTTGCATACCCAAGACAAGTTTGGTATAGGACTATTAGAATTCTGCAGAATACCAGTGAGCCAGACTAATGCTAAAAAAAATATAGTATTGTGTAACTGGACCTGCAAGAAATTTCATAGATTTTTATAGTGCCATTTAGCAAACTCTGCTATTCGTTTTCACTGACAGAGAATTACTAATCCTTTTTAAGAAGCTGAGAATTTTAAATCCAGAAACATGAAACCACATCTATGGGCTACAATACTATTGCTGCTCGGTGGAGCTTTGTATCAGAATCATAGGATGGTTTGGGCTGCAAGGGACCTTAAAGCCCATCCAGTGCCACCCCTCCCAAGGCAGGGACAGGTTCCACTATCTCAGGCTGCTCCAAGCCCCATCCAACCCAGCCTTGGACACTTCCAGGGATCCAGGGGCAGCCACAGCTTCTCTGGGCACCCTGTGCCAGGGTCTCCTCACCCTCACAGGGAAGAATTTCTCTCTAATATCTGATCTAAATGTACTCTCTGTTAGTTTGAAGCTAATAAACCTTTTCTTGTCACTCCAGACTCTTATAAACAGGTCTCTATCTTTACTGTAGCCTCCCTTCTACATCAAAAAGCTCACAATTAGGTCACCTGAAACCTTCCCTTCCCCAGGCTGATACCTGGAGTTGCCCCAGACACCCAGGCCAAGTCCCACTAGGTCTGAGAACATGATGATTGTGATATTCCTCCACACTTTTAAAGCAGAATGTTATTGAAAGTTCATTTATGTCTCATCAAAATGTTTGCACGTCTTTGTACCCTCTGCACATCATAAGACATCACCAATGGCACAAAGATCATCCAGAAGCATGGAAATGCTAGAGCATTTGGCTGAGCACATTGGCTCTGTTGCAGAAGAATCTGTGTGAAATTAGTTGTTGCCAAAGGGCAAAGTAACTGAAGAGCTCCAAGTTTTACCCTGGGGGCTGCAAAATTCTGTGGTTTCTGGAGATGTTGTGAACAGCCAGAAGTAAAAAGTAAGATAAAATACTTATTTGCTTTCAGCAATTTTTATCAGCCTACTTCACCCTCCAAAAATTTTTTCTTTCTAGGTAAACAAGCAACTAAAAGATTCTCCTCCAAGACTTGCCCTCCTGCCATTGCCTGCTGCTGAGGCAGGTAAAAAGGAAAACCCTGCTGGAAGTTTAGGATGTAGGTTTTCCACAAACTCTTGACTGATTTCAGTCTTCCACAATGCAGGATTTTGTGGGTCTCTGTCCCATCCACTACTCTGAACACCAGAGTTTAGGGTCAGCCAGTACCTCACTGTAGGGCTGTGGAAATTTCTAGAATCTATTCACTCACCTTCCAACTTGACACTTATGGTGCAATAGCTACAACAGCAATTTAGGAAAGTTTAGGTAGAAACAATTATCAATGAAACCTAAAAATGGAAACCTTAACAGTCCTAAAAAACAGCCCTAGTTATGCACTCCAGCTCTATATCTCAATCAAGAGCAATTTATATTTACACAGCCCATGAAATGTAAAGTTTGAGGATTCTGACTTCAAAGGCACTCTATTATTTAATAGAATAAACCAGCAGACCACATTTTCCACAAGAAGCCCTTTCCCTGGCACAGGACTGACCTTTCAAAGCACACTTCCCAATAATCCAAACCTGGTGAGCAAACAGGATTGAATGCTTAGCTCCCAATTCTGCCTGCCTGTTTAGCACCTGATGTAGCACAGAACTCTACTCTGTTTGACAGAGAACAGATGACGCTCCCCCTCCCTGGAGGCCTCCACGCAGAGATGCCTCACACACAGTAGTAAATTGAGTATACGGATGATTCTGCTGGTTCTGGCAACCAGAAAGCAACCAGAAAAATTATTTTTTGCATGGCACTTCATTACCAGTTTAATGGCATCCCAAGGTTTAGCAGCCTGTCAGGTCAGAAAGAAATTACACCTTGTTAGAGAAAAGCACTGAAACAAATTTCCTCATTAAGTACCATGTCTCCTAGCCCTTGCCTGTTGCTGGAAGCATCATTTTTCACCCTGTAAATTGGATAAGTAAGATTCAATCATTTTTTTGTTTTATGTTGGGCTATCTCCATCAATTTTACCTTCCTTGCCATTGAGTAGTTAGATTTTAAGTGGGTGTTTCTGGGTCTTTAAATAAAAAATATTAAAATACCTCCACAAGTATTTTGTAATAGCATTGGTACTGAAGTTGAAAAACTGATCACTTTATGTACAAACATCTTAATAAACTAGTGAATCTTAGTGAATTTCTGTATCATCATTTTGAGACTGCTGCATTTGCCAAAGGTTAATTACATTTCCTATGCCATCTGGGCATTGTTCTCAGCTAGTCATACTAGTGCCTAAACCTGTTCAATTTTTCCGTCAAATGAATCCCTGGTGTTTTTCTAAGGAAGCTGACATCCTCCAACAGCTCTCCTTCCTTTCTAACTCCTGGTTTATCTTCTACCACAGCTGTGGAAGCAGAATGAATCCCTGATATCCCATTATTCTATAAAATATATCTTAATACTCTTGGCATACTTACTTGTCTATGTAACATCCTCCAGACATACAACGTATTTGTAGTCCTAATGAAGAACAGTCAGTTAAAAGAGTGACAAAAATTAGTTTAAAGTAAGCCAAAGCCTTGTTCAAACCCCTCCTCAGTGCAACTCATCTCCAAAGCTGAACAGTCCCATATAATAGCTGCAATAATTAAAACACATATTTGCTTCCAATATGTGTGAGCTCTGTCCTTTTTGACAGTCAGTATCTGTTTCAAGCACATTACATTCCTGGCTGCTAATACAGACAGAGGATTAATTAATTGTGGATAGGAATTTGTGACCAAGTATTCCCAGAAACTTGGACTATCTGTCTCATTGCACAGAGCCATCAGCTCTCAACTGCCAAGCAGGACTGAAATAAGCAAAACAGAGAGAGGAAATTCACTGTCTCAGCCCCAAAATACTGAACAACCTCAGCCCAGGCAAGACCACACTTGTCTTTTGTCAAAAGCAAAACAACAGAAGCCTAATGATCAACAAAGGCAATTAGTTGCAGCAGACCAGCACTGAAGGAGGTGAGGGAGTCCCGGTGGTAGAAAATTTCACTTGGATTTTGGGGGTGTTTTTTTGTGTGTGCAAATGGGAAGTGGTAACTGATTCATTGCCTTTTGAGTCTTCAGGGAGGAGAGAAAAAAAGACATACTGGCACACCCCTGAGGAAGTTGTGCTCCTAACAAGGTGTGAACAGGCAAACGGTGAAGGTCTGGCAGCCACAACCCAAGTGAGCTGGGATGGAAGTGCCCTTGTGTCACCTCGCTTTAACACAGATATATACAAAACAGGGGGGAAACTGAGCCATAGTCACTCTCCTTTTTTTCATTCTTCCATTTGATATTTCATTATTTAATCTGATTTAGTTGATAGGAGCCTTTAAATCGAACTCTGGAATCTGTTCGAGTTGGGTGAGAGCCAGTAAGAAAAAGCAACCATAGCACATGTATAAAATATTTCAAAGAACTGAGAGTTGTCTCTAATTTCTAAACCTTAGTGGCAGCAGAGCCTGATTACAGCAGCAATGTCCAGTGAAGTACTTCCAGTTGTTCTTCTCAGTTGCAGTTTTTTCAGTCATTATAAACCTTGTTTGTATTGGCAGTCGAACAGCACACAAATGAATAACAGACAGTCAAACAGCAACTAGAAATTAACTGTGTTGTGTGCCACAGCTGAAAGCCCACACCAGCCTCGAAGCTGTCAATTACTCCCAGCCCAAGACATGTCCTTAAAAGCAGGATTGTCACAGAACTCTGCAGTCACAAAAAGTAAGCGACCAACCGTTGCTGCACAATGAAATCAGCTTACAAGCAACGAGCAGGCTTTAAGGGCTCTATTATGGATGAGTTCCTCTTGTGCTGTTGAAAATACTTTGATCTCCTGGGTTTCAGAACATGTCTAAATTTAAAATAAGCTGCTGCAAGGGAAATTATCCTTTTATGTTGCAATTGAGTTGCATGGATTGGAAGGTTACGGGCACAAATAGAAGGAGGGCAGGAATGGGGAGATTAGCTCCCACATTCATCTTCCTGCCTGTCTTGGCACAGGTGCATGCACTAAGTCAGAGAAACTACAACTTCAGCAGCTGTGAAAAAGTGGGTCTTCAATTTGCTAGGAGGAGAAAAGAGAGGTGGGGTTCAACTTCCAACTTCTCATTGCCTTCAGGGGCTGGTCCTAGAAAACAAAGCTTTTTCTGTGTTTTATTGCTATTCCCATTGACACTGAATTAATAACTCCTCCCTCTGCTGCACCAGCCCCCTCAGACATGACTTGGCACAGTTCACCTTAGAAAGAGGCAGCCTGAGGATCTCTGTAACATAAAGTTTGTAAGGTCTCCAGGGGCATCCACAGAAGGTGTTTTATTCTGTTTCATAGAGACCTTAAAGACTAAATTGGGGGTCCAAACAGCCCAGAAGATGAAGGTGTAAACCTGTCCTTGTGTGCAGATACCGAAGGCTTAAGGCTTTTATACTCCAGCTACAGCCATGAAATGCTACACGGTTTTATTCCCAAGTGGTTTAGAGATAAATGCATTTGATGCTTCTCATAAACAGCCTAGAGAAGATAAGCAAAGAACCAACACTGACCTTGTGTCAGATTTACAATTTTTATTTTTTAAGCCTTCAGAAAACCAATTACCAAAACCATAAACTAGTTTGGAGAAAACTAATCTCCCCAGTGCTCAGCCCAGTGAGGCTTGTAAGGCACCCAGCTGATACAGAGGTAGGAAGAAGCACATGGGTAAGAAAGGATTGCAGACTATTGTAGCTCTGACCCTGCCTCATCCTTCTCATGCTCCCTCTCTTTGAGGTAAAGGACTGATTACAATGAGAACAGGGACAGTAGAGCCCAGACTTGATGACCCAAAAAAAAAAAAAGAGGAACTTTACCTGCAATCTAACATCTTGAATTGTTCCTTCTTCCATCATGTCACTGATGGTGACTTAATGGAAGGGTTAAGCACCAGTAAAGGAACACCAGGCTATGGGTCAGCACCTCACACTGAGCACCCCAAAGCAGCAGCCACCATTCTGAGTGTGCAGCTTTAAATTTCTCTGAATTGCACATCAACCTGTAGGAATCCCAGGTCTACTAAAATGATGAAATACAGAAAGAGCTGAAGAACTGCAGCTCTGCAGCAGCATCAACCTCCTGACCTGATCCCCAGCAGTGACCAGGGTGATCCTGAGCTGTTTACTCTGAAGTTTAATAGGTGAAGGAGGAAGCTAATTTGGAACAGGGGCTTCAGAGAGAAAGAAGCAAAAGGAATGATGGAGATGGTCCCAGTGGAGACCAGCAGCCACTGCATGGTATCATGACCTGATCATTGGATAAAAGTTAAAATGTTGGGTGAAATTGCACTGCAGGAGTGAAATGTGGCAAATTTCTTTCAACACTAGCTTTTTATAAAATACCAGTTCTAAAAAGCTTCAGACTGCCTGGGTTGTAACAACTTCACAACAGTATTTATTCATTGAGTTTACTGTCACCTCCTAATAAATATCACAGTCAATAAAAGCTTTATGCTCGTTGCCTGTATCCTTTGGTTAACCTTCTGCAAAATTTGCCTGTTCATCATGACTGTCATCATCAAGCCAGAAAGAAAATGAGTTTTCTTTTGCTAGTGTTTTTTTTTTCCCTGCATATTTTAACACAGAGACACATTTTCAAATTTTATGTGTTAATTTTTTGATACTTGCTTAGTGGTCTTACAACACTTGCTGTAAAGTTTAGGCAGCTTAATATAAATGTGACAGAATAATAAAAAAGCCAAGCATTGGTCATCTCTATCTAGCAGAGTTCTACGCTAAAATTCCAGTGGCCACCTCCACTGCTGCTTTATACCAAGAAGAAAAGCAGGGCTTCTGCCTCTTTAAATTATTTCTTTTAAAAAGACACCCAACATTTGAGCAGCAGTTTGTCAAGGTCCTCTGGCAAGCTTCATGAACCATGGATTTATTTAATGGCTTTGGCTATTTTCCCACACTCTAGCGATCTCCAGTCTTGCAGAGACTGCCCTGAGGGCATGATATGTTTCCACATCTCCCACAGAACAGTCAACGTTAAAAAAATCAGTAAAACTGAATGGAAATAAAAGTTTGTCAGAGTCAGCGTGCTCTATCCAAGCCAGTGTGCTTCTCTACACAAAGCCATAACAGTTAGACAAGGAAATTTTGTCCTCAAAATTTAGCAGTTTTGTGTTACAAGTAGAACCAGATTCATTCAATATTAAAAAAAAAAAAAAAAAAAAAAAAAACCAGTAAAACAGGTTAAAAAAAGAAAAATCTGCACACTCCACTTCCATTACTTAGTCCAGATTGCACCAGGGGAGGTTTAGGTGGAACATGAGGAGGAATTTCTTCACACAAGGGGTGATTGGTCATTGAAGGGCCCAGGGAAGTGGTGGAGTCACTGTCCCTGGAAGGGTTTAAGGAATGACCAGCACTAACTGCTCTGCTCTGGTTGGACTCAGATCTCTTTTCCAACCAAATTAATCCTGTGGTTCTGTGTGTTTCCACAAAATAAAACTCAGGAAAGACCTGCGCAAATCAAAGAAAAAGCATCCAAGATCTGTCCTGAGCATTTATAGGTTTTTTTTTTTTACAGAGTGCTAGACTAAATATTTTGTCTCTGCTTTAGCAGTGCCAGCAATGATTCATCCCTACAAAATATCGTTGGATAATTAAAAGTAGATGATATCTTTGTTCTCTCTTAATAACATTTTTTTCCTACTCCTAATTTTTTCCTTTGAAACAAATGTCTACCAGTCAGTTAATTAACATTCATTTTTCTGGGATCGGCTCAGCACAGGAATACACTGACTCTTCAGGTGAAAGTAATTTATAGACTACATTATCCAAAGTTATTTTCCATTCCTTTGTCCTTGACAGAGCAGTGTTGCAATGACAACCAACATCTTAGAGCAGAACACATTAACAAGATTGTTAATTTCCTGATTCTGCTAACCACAAAAAAAAAAAAAAAGGCGCCTCACCACTCCATTAAATAAAAATGAATCGCAACTATTATCAATTTTATTATTTTTCCACAAAGAACAGAGGATGAAATCCTCAGTTCAATGAACCGTTAATTACTCCAAAGGATAAATCCCAGATCCATGATACTTCTTATTCGCTGTATTGTGGGGCTTTTTTAGATAATGCTGCTGTCAAAAAACCCAACGAAAACCGCCAAAAAAACAACAACAATAAAACCCAACTCTGTTCTGAGTAAAGACTGAGAGGGCACCTCAGCCATTCATCATTATTATCACAGAGCTCCTTGGCCACGTAACCAGAGAGAAACATTTACAGGGGTAAAAGGTTGGGTCCCTGTCATAAAATTTAACATTTGCTCATCAACTGGCACAATCTCTTACACATTTCAGGAGTCTGGGGATCAGTACACATCGTCCAAGCTGTCCCTACTGATTATCCCACTGTTTATTGGGCTGCTGAATGCAATGACCTGCAGGTGGGACTTCACCACAGCCAGGGTGATTTTCTCACTGAGCCCTCGGACCTCTTTTTACAGCACATTCACCTCCACTGCCTTATATCTCACTTGGTGAAAATTCACATTGTGTTTCAGCTAAAGGAGTAGCAGAGCAAGAAAGGCAGTTTTCTCAAGCCAAACTGAGTTCATGCTTCACTTTCAGTACTTCTAAAAAGCACTTACAAGTTAAATTGTGAGGAAAAACGTGATGCAAAACTATGGCTTTTGGTCACATTAAAGTGATGCCTATGTTAATGCAATTTATGTTTTTTAGAAGGTAGGCTTTTCTGGAAAACATGGGATAAACTGGAGAGGTGGAGATGTGACTGTTGCACCAAGTTTCCAATAATTTTCAGTTTTAGAAGACTTCACTGGAATCACTTCATGCTAGGTTTTATGAAACCACAAAGTATTTTGAGCTTGCATGCCTGTTTACATGCTTAAAAAGCAGACAAAGCAGTTAACCTGGGCTATAACTGATCACATATTTCCTTTTCTATCTGATATAAAATAATAGGATTTATTCCACCATTGGTAGGAATTGCATCTTAGTGGTCAGCTTATTAAGAAGAATTATATATTTTCAAGGAATTTACCTCCTCCTATTTTGGGGTACAAGGGGGGTACAGAAGTTTAGTGTAAACTTAACTTCTTAAACGAGAAGTTTAGTGGAGCTTAGGGTCTGTTGAGAGTAAAATGTACATTGGCTGTGGGTAGTCTGGGTATTGTACATACACTCTTAATATTAGTACTGTAATACTAAATTCAGTATTTTTACATTATCTACCAGTATTTTATTCTTAAACTTGTGTCTGCTGTAATCCAATGCTTCTCTCCTTCTGCCAAGCACAAATTTATAATGTATTTTGCTTTATTTTATTCCCTTGAAAAACAAAAATTAAATCTCTGTATTCTCTGGAACATTTGACCCGGTTGCATATGTAAGTATTTACTAATTTTCTGCAAGGGCTGAAGTTAACAAAAAGAACTCTGTTTTTAATTTTAGGCTTTAAATTTTTAAGTAATTGCATCCCTAGGCACCATATAAGAAAATATAGGCATATATATAGGTATATATGAGAAAATGGGATACAAAACAACAGAGTAGCTTTCTTCCAAAATTTATTTGTCGCCTAATGGGGCCCAGCAGCTTGGTTCTGTCACGTTCTGTTGGACTGACTCAAGAGCAGCATTAGACTCATGACTCTTGAAAAACAAAGACAGCTGGTTTTTAAAACTCCACACTGAGGGAAAAACCCCAGATTTCTGTAAAGTTTGAGACAGGAACAAAGCCCAGCAGCAGACAGTGAGGCAAGCTCATTATCAGGGAGGTAAGTCAGATGCAAAGCATACAGTGCAGCATAAGCAGAGGAAAGAAGAAAAGGAACCCATCCTGTCCTGCTGACTTCCTCAGCACAGATTCCACCAGGAGCCTTCCACCTACTTCCAGCAACTTTCAGGGGCTCTGATCCAGCACCTAAGATGACCTGAGTCCACTGATTTTTAGGACAAGTTTGCCACTGAATTCAGCAGGGTCAAGATTTCCTTGCTGTTGCACTGGCTGTCATCATCCTACTGCTTAAAAAAGGTCCATCTCAGTAGGTTCTTGGCAAGATCACATATTCTGCATGTTTCCAGAACAGGTTGGAAACCCAGTTTACAAAATAGCTAATTAGAAATGCTAATCATTCTAAAAAACAGAATTTACAGCAATTAAACTCAGCTCCTTTGTGCCAGCTGACAAAATTATTATTGTTTCTCCCTGATTCTTCACTTGATATTCAGCTAGTTTGTGTCTAATAGTGGGTGGCTAATTTTACTTTTAGCATCTGAAAACCCAAATCAGCCAGAAGTGTCTCATACCAGTCCTGAAGCAGGCTGAGAAGCCTTTCCAACAGTTCAGGTGAGGTTACACGATGTGAAAATTAAAGCTGCGCTGTACCTACACCACAGGTTAGTTGCCACAGCACTACAGCAGGACAGAAATTTCAAGCAAAGAGTATTTAGCTCATCATTCAGTCATGTATAATCATCCACATATGTAGCTGCTCACTGCTCCAAAATTCATCCAGTCAATCACAATGCCACAGACACAAGGGACAATATTTCAAGGCTCTGGGAATTAATGTTTTGTTATAGCTTAATGTATCATTAGACTAGCAGAGGGAAAACAGGCTTCCACGAGATGCATTACTCTGACAAGCTCAAAGTGACTTAAGCATAAGGCTGTGGGGGGAGAACTCTGGCTCAGCTGACCAACCTTTTTCTATTAAATCTTTAATGCAAGAAAAGCTGGCATGCGGTTTCATTATATCTGGGTTTGGTTGGGAATTACAATGCAGTTCTGGAGTAGCATCAGCATCTATGGGCAGCATGGTTTTTTGAACCACAGCTTAGGTAAAAGGCAGAGATGACTTTAAGTTTTTCAGTGCCTCTCTCTATGAATGTTTTGCTTTACCAAAATTCAATTCTGCAGAAGCAGAAAGGCATTCAGTTGTGTGATGCAAAAAAAAGCACCAGGTACTCACAGCCCATTTGATTATTCCTAGCCCTCATAAACAGCTTCTCTAAACTCATGGCAAAACCAAAAGTTTATTTGTTTAGCCCTCCTGACAATACAGGAGGGAGATCTTGCTAGCTAAACATAGCCAAGCTGCTTGAGAAACCCCTGTGGATGAGGGCTGCCTTTCAAGGGCTGCTTCTCCCACCAAATGAATTTCAAGTACTCACACAGAGCTTTTAGTGGTTCAGTCCCACAACATGTGTTTAATTATTTAACAAAACTGAGTACAATGCATTTGTGAGGCTTTTATGACCATCCCAGACATATTCAGAAGCACTGAGTGTGTATCTTTAGCCATGCATTCGTGGTAACACTGCAAAAACACTAACACTTTGTTTAATTGTCTATAACTTTGAAGATACCCCTCATGCCCCCAGTATTGTTTTCCTGAGATTATAGGGCCAAATAAAGAGTTCTAGTTCTGTCATGAACACATATAAGTGTTTACTGTACAAAATTCAAACCCATCTTCTCCTAACTTTTCTCTCATTTTCTTCTGGGAAAAAAGCTTCAGGAACCTCTAAAACACAATAATTAGGTGATATATCCAAACGTACTTCAGATTATCCATCCCTATGATTTTTGTCTCTGGTATTCAACGTTCAGTTTCAATATCACATTTCAAATATTGCACAGTTATCACTAACTGTGATTTCTGCCTTTCAAAGCTACTATATTTACTTTCACATTATTTTGTCACATTTAGCCTGAAAACTTCACAAGATTTCAAACCTCAGTGTGCCTAAAAAAAGAGCATTTTCCACACCCAGAAATATATTCCTGTTCTCTCCCACGTATCTTAGTAGACTATGTGAAAGTAATCTTCTTTTATATAGGAAAGTGTTAAAAGAACAAAAATACAAATCCTGTGTACAAATCCTTTTCTCTCCAAACCAGTCACAAATATCAGCATCTGAAAAACAATGTGTGCAAAGCGAAACGAAGAAGCAGGCTTCACCCTGGATATATTTTCCTTCCTTTCCTCCAACCCCAAAATGACAATTCCTGTGCTCTAGCTCCCTGTGCACCTTTGGATGGAAATTCCAAAGCAAACAGATGTTCACCTGAAAAGTTGGGTTTTTTTTAAATTTCTCCACACTGCTTTCTAAATAAAGTACTTTAAAAACTTGGGGAATTGTACCCACAAAACCTCTGCAATGCCTAATTTTGCATGTGAACTGTGCATCAATCAAACTTATTCCCACAGGGATATTCAGCTGGAGAAAAACTAATTCATTGTGAAATGCATCACTCTTCTAAATAACTCGGGATTTTGAAAAAGCTGACTGCTCAACAACCTTTTGCTACCACTTCTAGCTCACAGATGTGTTAACAGCTCAATGGTTAAAAAGTGATCATGGAAGGACAGAACTGATAGAGCTGAGCACTTCCATCCTCATTTTTCCATACCTATTTTGTGTTTGCATTAAAATATAAACAAATAAAATGACAACCCACACATATGGCAAAAGGAGCACAAGTTAGCTATGATCTTGTTGTATTTCATTAAACACTAAAATTTTGTTTTCTTTTTCCATCCTTACAGACTTGTCATCCTTTCAGCAGAGACACAACCACCTGGGCATTTACAGCTGCATCCCACAGTACTCCCAAGGTCCTCTCTTGCACACACACAGGAGAGGACTCCTTCTTAGCCATTATTGCTGAAAGATTTCTTTTAGCTGAAAGGATCAGACACATGACTCCATTAAGAAAACTGCATAGCCAGAAAGGGTGCTATAAAAAGGCCAAAGGCAAATGCAGCGTTCTCTGTCCTAGAGAGTAAGTGCATCTCTGATAGCACTGCCTGCAGAGATGGGTTATTTTCCTTCCTACCAAGAAAGAGAATAATGAAGGAAAAAAAAAAAGTAAATAAAGCCCTTCCATCACTGGGTGTTTTGCACAGTTACCCTACACTCAAAATATGACATGAGAACTGTGCATGTCACACCACCCCAAAAGAATAAGCCATGCTACACAGTCCAAGAGCAAGTTGAAACTGGTCCTCTCTGCTTTCTCTCAGCCTCTTCAGTGTTGTTGTTTTTTTTTTTTTTACCTGTCCATAATTCACTCCCAAGGCCTCACAACCTGTGATACCCTCCTGTTTATCCAGCAGCAAGCAAGAGGATCTCTCATGCCATGTACATGCCACACAAAGGGCTGCATGTCAGCTTCCAGATACAAAACAAAAGAAATCTGAAGATATTTAGCTCTTTTTTATTATTATTCTTTTAACTGAGGCCACAGAAGATGCATTCCAGCAAACAGAGAGACTTCCTGCTGCGTGGAGCTCACCTGTACTTGCATGACAGCACAACATCCAACAGAAGAAATTATGTTTTTAAACACACAAGATATGATAAATGATGAGAGGGACTATGGCAATTTTACCAGAAAAACTCATTTTCCAAGTCATGTAACAAAACAAACCCAAATAAACCACACAAAACAGTGAGTGGTTACTGCTATGGGACAAAGACTTTTTCCTAATAGTAGTTTTTTAATTCTCATGCTATTTTTAATTTGTAATTTATACAGAAATTTTTACATGCAATAGTTTGTCTTGAGGACTACAGCAGGTATAGCACACTTATCAATTTCCTACCCATTGCCAGGAATTGCAAAAGCTACTCATCAGCAAGTAGCAATTGCTTTCTCTGAGATGGCTATTTAATTTAAAAAAATGTTCAGAAGATAAGTGAACTGTATGTTATACCTACTTAGGAGAAGACCATAAGACTATACCATAAAACAAGCTATAATCCTCATCAGTGTCACTCTGTTCTTTCCCCTTTAAAAAGGAGAGAGAAGTCCTAGCTATACAGTAAAAAAAGGTTTGTAGTTTTATTTTTAAGTGTGCTAAGTAGGCACAGCTTTATCTTCCCTGATTTTGACAGACCAGCATCTGGTAAGGGGAAAGGACTTAGAACCAAGCAAAAGTGCTGTCAACAGTAAAACACTCAGGACTGGCTGGCACTGGGGCTAGTGAATGACTCGTGGACTCACGATGCCTGTTCCAATAATGTGCCTGCAAAATTAGCTCAGAGGCAGCTGGAATAGTCCCAGTTGCCATTCTTATCAGCACCTGCCCTGCATTCATTTAACAGGCAAAAATCTGTGAAACAATTTCAGGTTTAAAGGCTTCTTTGGAAGCATGTGGATCAACATAATGTAAATCTCTTCTTCCTTGAAATCAGAAAGAGATAAGTAATTTATACTGTGACCTTAGCACTTCTAAGTCCTTCTCCTGGAGGTTTGTGTTTTTTTCTTTTTCTTTTTTTTTGGTTTTTTTTTTTTTTTTTGTTTGAGTTTTCAGTGTCTTTTCCTCAGTGGAATTCAGTGTGTTTAATCTTTTCCTTTCAGATATACACAATTTTTGTACTCTCTTATCCCTTCAGCTCCTGCATCTCGGGCTTAAGCTTTGTTTCCCTGTGCTGAAACTCTCTTTTGCTGGGTAACTTCTCTTCCCCTCTTCACCCAGCTGCTTTTTCCTCCCATCCAAGACAAACACAGAAGGCCTGCAACTAGTGGCATCTAAAAATTAGGGAGGTCAATGGACAAAGCTAATGGGAAAACAGAGATTTGCAAATGTTTGTAAAGCTAAGTCTCTTTCCCACCCTCTCGGAAAAGAGCAAGACTTTGGATTTTCACTGTATGTGGTTTTTTTTTTTTTCAGTTCTGTAGAAATCTCTTTCACATAAGCCTCCAGCTAGGTGGAAACATATCCTAGGAAAAAATTAAACATCTTCATTCATTCTTGCTGAGTTAATGTCTTACAGAGGTGTTGAGGAGGAATGAGCTGGGCTCAGAGGCTGCCTGACCTTATCACACAAGAAGAAGCAGCCTCTGCAAACACAGAAAGCAAATATTCTGGCAAATATTTGTATGTTAAAAAGTTAAATTACACACACGCACACACACACAACCTCTACTTTCCTGTTCCAAAAGCTCCCTGGGAGAGTCAGAAGATTTTTAACAGCACTGAAAGATTCTGTCTCTTTCCAGAGTGATGAGAAATGGTAATTCTTACAAGGAAAACAGAGTTTAGGCAAGATTGAAATTACACAGGCTTAGGGTTGACACACAAGGCTGCCAATATGGATTTTTGCCCATTTAAAAGATCTACAGATGACAGGAAATTTTATCACGGTCTCGCTTTTCACATAAAGACCCAGCTTTATCACCCTGAAAGTATTTCTCTCTGCTTTTAGGAATATAAGAGATTTGACTTCTCTGTTTCTGAAGCAGGAAACCTCATCAGACTAAAAAAATCTCTATTTTGACTGTAATATTTTAAAGTAAGAGATGAAACAAGTAAGAAATTAAATATTTAAAACACTGGGTGTGGGTTTGTTAAATCTCACTAGCTTCTAATAAAAAATAAAGGGCACAGAGAGCTCTATGAAAGACTCCTCTCTGTTCTTGCAAGCAGAGCCTGACCAAACTCTTATTCCAATTTATGTATATTTCAATGAACCCTCAAGTGAGAAGAAAAAGCACAAGACAAGTTTGAAAAGAAATACCACATCTACACCCCAAAGGTTTAGTCCAACTATTTTCAGGCAGAGAATTTAAGGAGAAACAAAATGGATGGGTTTATTTCTTTTTTAAGCACTGTGTCTCCATGTAAAGAAAATCCCAATTTATTTTTGGTAGCATGTACTAAAAAGCTGCTGCTATCTCCCACCCAGCTGCTTCCCCCACCCTCCACCCCTACCCCCAGAGAAGGCTGAATCAGAACCATGTCACTATGGGCAATCAAGAATATTCCCAAGTTTTTTTCAATACTCTGAAGACATCCTGTAAATCAGCTTCAAGTATTTTAACAGCTGGCCAAAATATAAATATTAATATCTCTGTGTGTGTGTATATCCATATATGCACACACACAGTGTGTGGTGAGATCTTAGAGTACTGGAAAGGAAATTGGGCTATTGATTCTTCCCAAACACAAGAAACACAAGCTTTTAAAAGGAGATCAGTTAAAAAAAAATAAAAAAATTCAAGTTCTCTGTTCCCTTAGAAAAGCAGGAAAAACCAAATTCACAGAGTAGATTCTGGTTTAGATCACACCTATGTTACATGTAGTACTAAGTTCCAAGACCCTGCTCTAGGCTTTTCATGACTTATGATAATATTATTATTTTAATTTAATAATAAGACACTGAGAAACTCAGCCACTGCTGCAAATGTCAGGGAATGACTGCTTGCTAAATACTGTAATTTGTGCGTGTAATGAAAATGAAGAAATCAACAGCACAGTAGCTGTGGTTTGGCATAGCTTTACTTTGGCTGCTTCTTCTGGATGGAGCCCAGAGATTAAGGACCTGCCAGGAGCTCTTAAAAAGTGAACCAAGCTATAAAACACACTGAGGAAGAAAAAAAATATTCTGGCCAGGCAAATGCTGTTGGCAACAGCACAACATCCTCATGCACACTTTTAAACACCCCTGTATTGTTGAACAACACTTGGAAAATCTTTAATGTGGTGTTAAAATGTCTTTCAAAAATAACAGGATTAAGCTTCCAGCCAGAGATCCACAATCAGGTGTAGTCAGCCACCATCCCATACATGCTCGTGGTTGTCCTAAAGCCCAGGATTTGTGGACGTTATTCTTGTTCATGCAAATAACTTGCAGCAAATCCAAGAGTATTCTTACCTCCCTTTTGGTAATCAGCAAAATAATTCAATAATTTGTGCTGAATGACCATAAATCAAGCTGCACCAGAGGAAAGTAGGAGCCAAAAGGCTTCTGGTCACACCTGCTTGGGCAGGAAACTGAGAGCAGAGGATTCTGCCCTGGTGCCCTCTGTACTGGAGTTAGCATCATGGCAGTGACACAAGGCAAGGGGCACACAAAGGTTGAAATCCAGGCTCGGTTCATTGCTTAAAAAGTTGTCTTTTTACTGATCTGTGTCCAAAATTCATGAGGAAATGTTGCCCTTGAAAATGTGCTAAGTAATAAACCAGTATTTCCATTTGCTGTTTATAGTAGGGTAATGAATTTACTAGAACTAACCCACTGCAGCTGGCTGGAGTTTTACCTAAGGAATAAGTGAATCCTCTGTGGAGGGTATCCTGGATCCAGGACCATGTTGAATGAAGCAGACATTGTTTCATCTTGCTGCTGCTCCATCTGGAAAGGTCCACAGATCCATAAGGGGATTTTATCAGAAGCAGGCATCTGTAGGGGACAATTATTTTGCCCAGTGGGTAATGAAATAAATTCTGCTCTTTCTGATAGGATGAGGCACTAGCACATACTGCAAAAAGCACTTTCTGCTCATCAGGTTTGAAATGTCCCAGTGGGTGAGTGCCATGTTCACCTGACAAAGATCATTGTCAGCATGAAAAATGCAGTGCCAAGGGCCTTTTGTCCAGAACTTGTGTAGCCGACATGAATTACAGGAGTTAGAACTGAGAGGTGCTGGTGGTTCCTACTGCTAGGAAGCCCTGAGGGGTGTGTGTAGAGAGACCACCAAGGATAAGAGAGAAGTAGGTGATAAGGGGAAGAAAAAGAGAAAGGTAGCAAAACAAGGAAAGGGAAAAGGAAGACCAGGGAAATGGTAATCAACCAGCAGTAACTCATCAATGGCAAAACACAAAACAAAATTCAGGGGGGAGGGTGGGGTAAGGGAAACCAACCCAAAACAACCAAAAAACAAAATTCAGAGCTTTTTTTGGAAGGTGGAATACATTTGTAAAACTACAAAAATTGAGGACTGGCAAGGTTTAAAAACCAAGAAATGCTATTCTTTCCTTTTTAAATGACCTCTTCAAACTCCTTTCTGAAGTGAAGCTTTGATCACAATCACTTTATGTAGAAGGCTGAGCCAACCTTGAAGCAGAAAGAACTATGTAACTTCTTCAGCACAGGGAAGTGAAATACAAAGCTAAGGAAAGACAAATCACTCTTGCCTTTGGCTATCATTCATTCCCTACATTAAGGAAAACCCAGTGATTGATGATCACTGCTGAAAGGGGTAATAATCTACAAACAGAAGTAAGACAGCATCTCTGGTACTGCTTTAAAAGAGGTCCTGCAGGGTTTGACGATCACAGATAAACAAATTCTGCTATTGTCACTTTACTGAAGTTATGGGTAGCATGCAAAGCTACTACAATCTTTCTAGCAAAGTGGACCAGTACTAAAATATGAAACCATCACTTTCAGGTAGTCATATTTGTTCTACAAATAATAGAACGGAGGTGGAAGGAAGTACTGCCTGGCTTTCTTCCACTTGCAGTGGAGGGGCTGGCAAATTTCCCTTTTTAGCTGCTAGGCTGAATTTGCTCTCTCCAGAGGCCATGCTGCCATGGCAGCAATATTCAGTACAAATGAAGTGTAAAAGTTGGTTAGTTTATTAAAATGGCATTGTTCTGTAGGACAATTTTTCCTCAGTTTTTCAGAGCACCATGTACCCTGCAATGTGCACTGAGAAACACAACCAGAAGTGAGCACATTAAGGTCAGTTGTGAAACAAATGTTACAAAAATCCAAAGCACCTCCAGACAGAGCCTTGTTCTCCACCTGAACTTGCACTGAGCACAGTTCGTGTTCACTGTTGCTGAGCTTTAGCCCCACTTCCCATTCCAGTCTGTGCTCCCCCAGATTCCTTTTTGGGATTAAACTATTGGTTTCACCTGAACACTGACAGATTTTCATTCTGAGAAACTCTGTGTGACCACATGGACACAAAGATTCATTCAGACATTAAAATCACCAGAAAATATCAGAAACTACTCAAAATTCTTGTCTACAAGGAAGCTGCAGTTTCAGAACTGAGAGAGGAATAGAAAAGGAAAAATATCTATGTGTACTACAAGAGGATTTGCAAAGACTTATATTCAGTCCTGTTAAATTCATTTGTCACTGAGAGAGGAAGGGAGAAAGGTTGAGAATATTTGTATTTACCACACGTTAGTGGAGAAACACCAACTTTCTGCTGATTCTCACAAAAT
This sequence comes from Trochalopteron elliotii, assembly GCA_024734555.1. Taxonomy (NCBI): domain Eukaryota; kingdom Metazoa; phylum Chordata; class Aves; order Passeriformes; family Leiothrichidae; genus Trochalopteron; species Trochalopteron elliotii. Next base: position 1,650,168 of record JANPWX010019871.1, read on the forward strand.
ATTTATACAGCCACAACAAATCACAGGGAGGAACAGAGTGAGACAGAATTTAGCTTTTCTTTAAAGAAGACAGCAGTTTGTTCACAGGATCTCTTTCTGTACTAATTTACAGTTTTCTGAAAGACTGTTTCTATTCAAGATTTTGTCTCCTGCTTTAAACCCCCACATTTTCTCTGGTGGTAGACTCTCTGTTGGCTGCTCCAGCACTATGCAAAGAAACAAAAACGTGGAAAGGGAGGAGTGGCAGCATTTGCTTAACAGACCAACTGGCTCACACAACACACAAAACTGCTTTTTTTAATGAGGTAGGACAAGCAGGTCTGTTTGCATTGCAATTTGTGGCTGCTGTGTCTGTAAATACAATATATCTACAAGTCTGGGCTTAAACTGATCCTTCCACAGATTCAAGGGTGCTGCTGAAAGTGGGTTATTTGATGAAATTCTGACATATGTTTCCACTCCAAAATGCCTAGGTGAGATAAAAGAACACTCTCCTCTGCCCTCATTACAAATGCCCAGAAAACCCTTGAACTCTCCTTGGCAACACAGATTGCACTCTGGTAAAGTTCTAGAAGTTGTCTGGGATTCACTGGTCCAACAAGAGCCAAAGGATAATTCAGCTTTCCTTTAGCATTATGCCTGCAACTAAGAGATGTGTTAAGTCCTAGTACCACTACTAAGATTTTAATCATAAGGGTTCCCTTAAAAACTTAATTTAGTCACAAGCAGTGCCAAGACAGAATTTGTTTTAAGATTACTTGTTAAGTTCAGAAAGAAAGGAAAATGGATTTTAAAAAAAGTTTTGCTCGCATGTTTACAAATTACTATATATATTCTACAAGATACACCCAGGATGGAGAATATTTGCATTGCAACTGATCACCTACAGACACCATGAGTCTATAAACTCCCTGGGTGAACAAACTTAAAGCACCCTCATCCTTTTGAAGTACAGTTACTGAACACATGCTGTTGGGAAGGTCAACAGCACAGCCTTCAAACCTGTATTTCTAAGCACTGTTATGCTTCTATTACTGTTCTATGCTGCTGCTTAAACATCTTGAATATTACAGGGACTAATCAGCAATTCAGAGATAGATAATTAATTCCTTATTTTTCAAGTTAAATGAGATCCCACCATTTTTACTATCAAAAACTTTAAGGTAGGACACATACATTTATATGAAGGTAGGGCACATACATTTACCATGTTCTCATTACCACAATTTTTCAAATACACAGACAGTAAAGCAGAAACCACAACGTGCAAAAGTGCAAATCAGCCTTTGTTAGCTCTGAAAATCCTCTTGGCAACACATGAAGTCAGAGTCTCAAAATGCCCCCGTGGTCTGGAGCAGTTTGTTTGGGGACAGCAGGATGGGTGACAGTGCATGAGCATGAGCATGACAGGCATGAGCCTCAATAGGGCTGAAGTTTCCTTTTGGCTTTCCAGAATCTGACAGCATGTGAACACATGGACACCATGTAGAAACTTGCAGCAACACTCCTCTGGAAGGCCACAGCTGTGAAGAGATAGTGTCACTGCACCCAAAATGATTTACTGCTAATTTCTTAATGGTTGTGTTAATATATGAAATATTTTTCAAATAGGAATAGTAAGTAAACTACTCAGCCTAGGGCATTTTAATCCAAATACAATAAAGCAACAGGGTGTAAATTAGAGTGAAATGTGACAGCTTATTTAGGCAAATGGTGCTCACATCTAGATAATTCCCCTTTTATAGTGCTACAGTAATTAATGATGAGATAGGACCGGTGCTTAACTAAAATGGACAGTCAGCTCTAATTATACATAGCTAATGCTGAAAACTACTGGATGAAGGGTCGAGCATAGCACTTCCAAGTGGAATCACAGAAAGGCTGAGGCTGGAAGGGACCTCCAGAAGTCATCTTGCCCATCTCCACTGGACCAGTAAGAACCTTTGGAGGACAACATCATGAGTAGCTTCCTACATGTGGTAGCACAAATGAAGACACAGAGATCATTACAAGAGACTTGGCCAAAGGATGGCATGGGACAGGCCTGAATGGTCAGAGAGATGATACAAGTGGCTACAACACACTATAGAAGAGAGGCGCCAAGTGTGGGAACTGAGAATGGTCATAAAATGGTTTTTTAGGCTCCAGGCAATGGCTTGAAGCCTGTGAGAAAGCTAGGTACATAACATTCTCATTCTGGCCTGGGATATCATGAGGAGGAACCCAAAACCATCCCTGTAGATAGCCTCCTCCTGACACCCAGTGTTTTCCCAACTTATTTACTGGGAAAGATGTTTACAAGAAGGTGGTGCTCTAAAGGACCAGTTCTATTCATTGTACCAAAACATTGTATAAAATGAATCTGTCTTTCAATCAACTTTGCTATAATGCCCTCTGAAGAAATCAGAGTTCCACGTGTCGTTGCATGAGCCATCCTGAATTGTAAGGACAGTCAAGCAGGCAAAGTGATGTGGGACTTTGAAGAGGATTTTAATTTGGTTCCTTGGAGGCATCCAGAGGGAAGATGACAAATCAGTGTAAAGGACTGCTGTGGCCAGTGGGAAAAACAAGGTTAGAGCAAATCTACAGTTAATTGCCTGTAGGGCAGCATTCAAATTCACTGCTGGTTGTCCATTACCTCACTTAATAGAACAGAAACGGGTTTCAGCTTTAGTGGTGGCACTCACAACAAAGAGAAACAAAGATTTATTTTGCCACCACATTCCCAGGGAGATCCTCAGCTGTGTGGACAGGACTCAACAGTTTAATAGGTGAAAAATGATGCTAATCTGGAGTAGGGGCTTCAGAGAGAAGTAAAAGGAATGATGGAGATTACACCAGTGGAGACTGGCAGCCACTGCATGGTGCCATAACCCTGGATAAAAGGTAAAATGTTGGATGAAATCCCATTGCAGGGGTGAAATATGGTACAACTCTTTTTCTATACTAGCTTTTTACAAATTACCAATTCTAAAATTCTTCAGACTGCCTGGGCTGTCACAGCATCACAACAGTATTTATTTATTTATTCATTTGGGTTTACTGATCCTAATAAATACAACAGTCAATGAAAGCTTTATGCCAGGTGTGGGACAAGACCCCCAACCCACCTTTCCCTACCCAAGGTTTCATTGCTGGGCATGACAACATATTCTGTGGAAAACCTTTGGCCAGAACAGGTCATTCCCCAAAAACCTACAACCTACTCTCAGTGGGGGCAGGAGGCAGGGGAGGCACAGAGAGCAAAAACCTCAACAACACCAGTCCAGCCACAACCCAAAACCTCAACAATTTATGGGCCTCTGCTAAAGGGAATTACCTCCACCCCAGGCAAACCCAGCACAAACAGGGAAGGCTGGCTGGACAGCCACAGATGTGTTTTCAGCAGACTCTGTTAGGATGATTTTGAACACTGGACAGTCAGACGTCAAATTCCTTCCAACAGTCAGAACACACATCTGTAGCTTGAAAAGGGAAGGAATTCCAGGTCATCCCTACAGACCTCATGATCAGATCCACAACATGATGAAGATTGTGGATCTGAAACTTTACTAAAACCCTCCATGGCATTGGAAGACCCCTGACAAGAAAAATGCCCCCCAAATGCCCTTTCCAAAAGGGCTTGAGAGTCTGATTTAAAGTGTATTGCCTGAAGTTAAAAGTGTTCAATCCAGAGAATTGTATGTGAAAATGAGAGCCCAGAAGTTTCTACAGGTTGCTGCAGCAGTCACCTGCAAGGTGTACCCTGTGTTTGGTTTATTTCTGCCCAGGACTTACAGGGAATGAATGATGAGTCTCTCTCATAAGAGATTCAAATTCAGTCATCGCTTCATAACTCTACCTACTTTTATCTAAACAACCCCAGGCTTTTGGGCATCTATTCAACCACCTAAATTAGCATGCGGAAATGATTCCTATCAGTAACCAGAGCTAGTCTCAGTCTGGCACTAGTAAATATCCTGTAAGCAGCTGGGAGGCAGAAAAGATTTCTGTTTTGCTCCAAAATTCTGCTAAAATTAATACCAAGTTTATTAATACCCCCCCCTTTTCTTTTAGTAACTGCAAATTTCAAAGATAAATGGAGTCAGTTTCTTTTTTCACTTCCTATAAAAACTTTAAGGTTCTCCTACAGAATGCTGAGGATTTCACAGATCTGAGAAAGCATCTCTGCCTCTTGTCTTCTGGCTCACAAGTCAGTTTGTAATCCTTTACTGATCCTAAATATAAAAATACATTTTAGCAAGGATTTCCATTTAAAATATTCCCACAATTAAAAAAAAAATAAATCTGAATACCCACTCAGTTCTCTGACTAAACTGAGAGCAAAAAAAAACACTGACAAATTACTTGAAGTAATGATGTTCATCTAAGCAAGAGCCAAATATTTGGACTAGGCAACAGACACCTAACAGCTAAGATTAACTAAGTAAAACAGAATGTAAAGTAATATGGGAATTTAAGAAAAAGCAGCTACCAAAATTTTACCTGATTACATATATGTATTTTTGCCCTTGAGACTGTATTTCTCACTTTTCATTATGAGTAGATTAAATTGAAAACTATTCCTAACAGGGGTACTGAATTATTTCAGATTAAAATGCTATGCATTTCAAAAGTCTTGACTCCCATGCCTCAGCTAATCTCTTCTAAATGTATTTTCGGATAAGAATAGCAAGACTCAGCTACTCCATGAAGAAACAGAGGCAGAGATGAGAAGACTCAAAAATCAGAGAAGGTTCAGTGAAGATCCTGCTGCAGAGATTTGGTCAGCAGCAGAAGAAACTACAGCATTTTTAATTTTTCCTCACTATGGAAATAATCTCTCTGCAGACAATGGGGAATGACTAAAGAAGTTGGTCTTCCTAGGATTGTTCCTAAGCAGAGAAATTCAGCCTGTACTGGATTTCAGATGAGCACCAATTAACAATAGCAAAGGTCACAAAATGGACTGGTTTGAATTCTAAAAGCTGTGACATTTCCTGGTTTATGTTACACCACTGAATCACTGCCTCTTTTTTTTTTTTAATTTCTTTTTTTTTTTTTTTGGTGGGATTGTCAAAGCTTAAATATTAGATCTTAAATATGATAACTTCATTTTTCGTATTTCTAGCCAGAAACTGACCATGACTAATATCAGCAGAATATAATAAATGAGATACTGGAAGTGATCCTGTAATTGCCTTTTGCATCACTGAAACTTTGGGGATATAAATTATGCTCAATAATCACACTGATTCTTATTTCTTATTGTTTACTGCTTTCTTTTAAGACATATAATGAATGATTCTTTGCCATAAGTAAAAGTTTTATAGGATGGGCGAGGAAAATAGCTCTTTTGTGATAAAATTTTTCAACAGCAGAAAAAAAAACCTTTCAAAAGACAATCTCCTCAACTTATTATTCAAATTTTTACAGTGGCTTACATAGAAACCAATTAGCTTTAATCTCCATTTAGTTTTATGGAATGCCTCCAGAAGAGCTCTTAATACAAAGTTAAGACTCCAGTAAGGACAGTGCAAAGATGATGAGAACTCTGCTAATATTATCCTCAGAGAGATAGCAGAATTGCAATTCTTACATGTTTCTGATAAAAAGTATGGGCATAATGTTCAAAACTCTCTATAAATTGCTCTTTGAGTTTACATTGGCAATGGCTGCACAAGAGCAAATTTCCTCACACAGACACTGGGGTGCAGACAGCAGAATTCAATCCAAAAAGGAGCAGAAGTACAAGGAAAAGTCACTTATAATGCTGAAAACCAAAAGGAAAATTTAGAATCTCATTTTGAATAATCACTAGGACTAAAAAACTGTGTTAAAGGATAATATTATTAATCACAGGTATTCGAATTTAGAAATATCTCTCTCCTTCTTTAAAATACATGGTTGAATGAAAAATGCCTTTCTGAAGACTGGCTGGAGTTATACTGATTATTTATCTGTCAAAGGTCCCTCAAAATCTCTGGTGTTTTTTGCTAGCTTTGACCTGTAAATGACCTGAGAAAGGACTATTTCTCTGTGAATTAGTAAAAACTCTGCATGTCCCCTGCCACTGCTCCCCAAAACCTTGCTCTTCCAAAATGCAGTGAAAGCAGCTTGCAATACACCTGATTAAAGGTGTTTCAGAAACTCTTAGGAAATGATATTTTAAAACTGTTTAAGTAATACATTTAATAAGTGGAGATTGTTAAAAATTGATGGAGGTAATCTTTAAAATTTAATACAGATACCTTATGGTGGTAGATTCAGTGCTGGGGACCAAATACTAATTTGCAAAAAACCAGAAGAGCATTTCAGATGAGCCAAAAGACTAACAGATATTCATGCATATTACCACACGATAATATCAGGGACAGATTTGTTCATAACTTCAATTTAATACTGAATTTAAAGACTGGTAAAACTGTAGTCTCTTTTGCTATCACTTCTTTCAAGTGTGATTTATTTTCTTCATCACTTCATACTGGCTACAAGCTTTTTGGCCACAATCTGTTTTATAAATAGCCTCTTCATCCTTTCTGTGTATTTTGAGATACCAGGGTGTCAAGCACTGGGTTTCACCAGCAGAAATAAGTCTGATATTGCTAATCTGTGGTATAAGCAAATCAAACTGAATGACAACTTGAGAGGAAGCTGGTTGTTAGGAAAGAAGCATGCTAGTAATCATCATTTCTCAGAACACAGCATAACAAATGCACTGCTGTTAGATGGGAATTTGTTGCAACATCCATATATCAAAAAAATAAGGATGGGAAGGTGCAGCTTTCAGTTCAAGAGCCAGGGAGGGTCCAAAGATCAGGAGTTTATGAGGTGAAATTTAGCAAACCAAACAGGCCACAGTTTCCTCATATTAGTCAAATTTCATCAGTGTCAGGACTACATTCCCTTTAACCCTGGTGCTGATCCTTGGTGATCCTCCCTCTTTTCCACTGGTAACTCACACTGGTCCAGATTTGGGTGCTGAATTTTCCTCAGATTGGTCCTACCAGAAACCAAACAAACAGTTTTCCACTGGGACACCTCTCTGAGACATAATCAAAGACTTATCACTGTGATCACCACAGCAGTGATGATGTCCAAGCATGGGGACAAACACAGAAGGGTGACTTAAATTCTTGTCCTGAGCTGCTCAGAGTGTTCAGGCTGACACTGAACAGAGAAAACACAAAAGCAGTGAGATGATGCTGGCAAATATACTGGTTTTGCCAGCTATATTTAAGCAGAGGAAGACTATCAAGGAAAGAAAAACTGTGAGGTAAATACTGGCAAATTGGGAAAAAAACAAGAAAGTACAAGAGCTTAAGGCAGAAAAAAGGTAAAGACAAGGAAGAGTGGAAGGATGCTAAAGTGCCAAGACATGGACATACTCCAGGTCAGAAACAGACATGTCTGAGGCACAGACCTAACAGTGGTTTTATTATAACTAAGTGTTTCGGGAATGAACAAGGCCTTCTAAAACTGTCTGGAATGAATGAATATCACATAAAAAGCAGGGCTTTTTCAGGGTGAAAGCAAATACCAAGACACTAGAATTTTTAACATACAAGAATCCCCATTTTGAGGGTTTACCTAGAAGAGCTCGGCCATGTCATGTGAGTCTTCAGGAATAAATAACTTCTTCCCTTCTCACCCCTCCCCTTCTCTTCCCTCAAAACCCTGAAAAAACCTGACTGCCATCAGGACAGAGAGAATTTTATATTAAACAATTGCCCTGGGCCACCCAGGACCACTCAGCTGAATTAAGTCAACGGGACTGCTGGCAGGCTTAAAATAGGCATGTGTTTAAGAGCTTTGCTGGCTTTGTTGCTGCAGTGAAAAAAAAAAAAAAAAAAAGAAGGCTGCAGATGCATAAATTTGAAATTGAAAATATCATCAATATCTCCAAGACACAAAGTATAATTAGAATTAGTAATTAATTCTGGTGTACATTGCCTTGCATGAAGCTGAAATGAGACCAAAGTGAGAGAGATACCAGATACTCTTTTCCCCTTCCTGTTGTTTTGTGTTGCTGTGAAAACAGGTTCAGTAATCACAAGAGTGAAAGATAGGAAATTCTTTGTTGTGTGGAGGGATGTATCATAGCAAGGACACTAAAAAATATCTATAGCACAACACCAAGGGGGCTGACACAGCCAGGATGACAAGGGAGCAATGCAAGAATCCCTTGATAAGCGTTCTTATTATCACTTTGGTGGTTTTCAGCACTTTGATTTTGTGACAAGTCTTCCTGCACTGTGTCACAAATAATTTCTCTCCCTTTTGGACTGTGGGTCTAAGCAGCAGCAGCAGCATTTCTTCCTGCCAGCTTCCATAAGGAAAGCAGGACACCCTTCTGACAGCAGAAATCTGCCATAACCACTTTTGTGATGCTCTCAGATACTTTTCATTGGTCTATAATCAGTTTTATTTTAAGGGAAGGATGCCCACAATGGCTCTTCTGGGCCTGCTCCAACTAGCTAGAGTCATCTTTAGGATAATATTGTCATCTGATCAATGGTGGTCTGAGGATGAATCCATTCAGAATATCATTCAGAAACAGACCCTCCCCCCTAAAATTTGTACTGAGAGACCCTGCAGGACTGCAAAGAACAGGCTATGTAGATGAGTTTGCAAACACAGCTGAAGTTTCTGCTACTACAGAAACTATACGCATCTCTTTGCATCTGCCACAGAGAAGAAGAGTCTATACAAATTCAAAGAGAAAGTGGCTCTGCCAACACCAGTGCCGCAACTACAGTTACCCTGATGTGTTTTAATAGGCATTATTTGCAAAACCATATTTTGATAAATCAAACTATCTCTCAGTGTAATTACAGCCACTTTAAATGGAAGATACTACTCACCCTTTCAGAGCTCAAGCTTGTGAGCCACCAGGCAGTGGCTCAAACATGCTTGAAGCCCTGCCATGGATGGAGCCTGTCCATAAGGTCAAGTTGAGGCCTCACAGAAGTTGTGTGCTTGATGTAGAATTTATTTATGAAATCCTGTGGCCTAACAAGAGATCAGAAAAGGTATTAGAAAGAGTCCCTTCTGACTCGGAAATCTGGCAGCCAGCTGATCTCTGTATTCCCAGGTAAGTCAAACGCCTGCAAACTGCCAGACACAAGCACCCCACGACCTGGAAGTTTCAGAGCAGACACTGCACACCCCGAGATGACATCACAATAACAACTGCTGCAGAAAGACAGGTTGCAATTTGCCTCATCAACCTCGAAAACAGCAACAGATTAAGCCATTAGCAATTAATTAAAGACCAATGACATGTAAACCCCCAAGGAACACACACGCAATTAGCAAATGTATTTAAAGCAAGCCACAAACCCACAAGTCGTTGTCTGACACTACTCTCCCCCTCATCCCACTCCCTTTACAAGCCAAGGGGATGGTGGGAGGGTTACCTACAGAGTTCCACTTGGCAGAGCACATTTCCAACACCGTGCACTGGTCCAAAGCCCACAGACATGAGTCATCATCAGTGAGAGTTTTCCTGTTTATTCCAATGGACCTTGGACAGGCTGTAAACATCCTTGCCAAAACAAGTAATCTCTAATAGATGTGTGCTCTGCTTTCACTGGTTTAATGACTTGGGAATGGCTGGATTGCCCCGTACAGTCAAGTTGAGACACTACTTGTTAAACATCCTGCATGCACCATCAGGAACCCCAGAGGGTGCAACACAGGGTTAAATTTAAGTTTAAACATTGCTAGGCATGGGAAGTTAAACTCCTCTGACATGTGCCGATACATTACTGAGTTTCGTAATCCTTTATATCTGCAAAGAGCCCTATGATCGCCGGCAATTAAAAGGAAAAGAACTTAAAAAAACAAAAGGGCAAAAGGATGTGGAATTCCTAGGCTGAATCCCAGAAATGGCTACATTTTGCCACAGCCTCTGGAACAGAAAGAAACTGTATTTCTTTCCACCCCGGCTCCAAAGTCCTGAAGCTAATTCTGCCTGAAAGAGTCTCCAGTCAGATCGCTTCAGGCTGGACATTATCACTCTTTATATGGTTTTGCTTTGTTTTCTTCAATGAAAGAGTTAAAACCAAACCTCAGTTGAACTACTGGAAAACGATGGTGACGATGACAATAATATCAGGGAGAAGAAGAATAACAAGAAGAAAGAAGCAGCAATTTACTCCCGTACAGGAAACGCAAACCCCCCTCGCCCACAGCCATGCATTTGCATTCCCGTGTGTCCAGTCACACTTACTTTCTCCACTCGGACCCTCAGCTGTCCTTCCAAAAACACGGAGGCGGCGGGCAAACCAGCGGGAGAGCCACGAGCAGCAGCTGCCAGACCCCGAGCGACACACGAACCCTGCCTCCGGCTCGGCTGTCGCCACAGGACCTCGCTGCCACCAACCCCTCCTTCTTCTTCTCCTCCTCTTCCTCCTCCTCCCCCGGCGGCACCCGCGGAGCAGCAGCGACACAAAGGAGCGGCCGCGCAGAGACAGCTCCCTGCGAGCGTGGAACAGTGCGGGGAATCCAGGAATTCATCGTCTTCTTGTCGCACGGGGGTTAAAAGCCTCAAAACAGCCGTGTCTCTACAGTCCGAGCGGGATGAAGCTTACCCGGAGCCGGCTGCACCTCTGAAGCTGCTTCGGTGCTGATGTCAATGAAAGCGTCCGAGTTGCTGAGACTCAGTCGAAGCTGCATCAAAAATGACACCTCCAGGTTCCAAAGATAGCGATGGATAAACCCGAAGGCTAATATTTTCCCTTGCCTAACCACAGTTCTCCATTTCACCGCCTCTGTCACGCTTGCTTTGTTCGGAAATAAAGGACTATTGCAGGGCTGAGATGATATTTCACAAAATTGCTGTGTTTCCTGAATACAACTGCCCATGAACGCAGCAAGATGTACTAAAATTTTACTAGAAGGCAAATCACAGGGGCAGGGAGGACTTGCTCTTGGTTTGCTTTACTGCCAGTAAAGCAAAAAAATGCCCACCTATATTTACACCTGTATGTTCACCCCCAGCAACAGAGCTGCACTTCCAGGTGGAAATGGAAACAGCACACAGGTGCTACCTCTGTATTAAAATAAAAAAGAGACCCCGGCATGGGTTGTCCAAGTCACTCAGCACACCTTAGCAGGAGGTAGGTAAGGTAAATTAAGCAGAAATGTAGGTGTTCAATGTAGTGGGAACATCAACAAAGTTGTTTGGATCCCAGCCTTACAAACAGATCTGCAGCTTCAACTCCTGGCACCTTGGAGATCTTGTTGCAATGGATGTCTCATCTCCAGGAGAAGAAGCCTGAATTAGTGTCTAGTGTATAAATCAAACCTGTGTGTATCAATGTGATTTGGTGGTTTGATTCACCATGCTTTTCTCCACTGGATGGCAAGATATGTGCCACCTTTCTGGGACCAGATCTCCAGGGAATGTTCAGGGAATGTCATACCAAGGAAAAAACCCCAACACGAATCAAAACAGAACAAAACAAACAAACAAAACCAACACATATCACCAAAACCCTCAAGAAAAAAACCCAGCTGTATCACCTTGTTGAACAGCTCCCTGGGTTAAACATTCCTGGGAAGGATTCAGGAAGGAGAGAAAGGAAGGGAAAGGATTGGGCTGACACAAGATTACATGGTTTAAGTCTCATTTCTTTAGGTGTCAGGCTAAAACTACCTGGCCTGTATTAAACCCTGAATTTTTACACAGCCTAACCTCGTGTCTAGGTGCATTCCAGTAATTCATTCTTTTGCCTTCTCCCCAGGAGGAGTGAGTGGATGCAGTTGTGTCTCATTTCAGTGAGATTTGTGTACAGCTGCAAGGGATTTAGTTTTTATCCTTGCAATCAACCATATGTGCCCCAGAAGGCAGCACTGAGGGAAAATGAGGAAGGTCTGGAGTGCCCTCAGTCCCTGCAGTTCATGCCATGGACAAGACAAACAGCTGAGAGTGTTTGTCTCCTGCAGGAACTCATTTTACCCTTTGGATAGCCTGGTCATATGTCATTTATCTCTGGAAGATCCAGAGAAACAGAATTTGACCTGAAATGCTATGAGAGGTGAGGACAGAGGACAGAGAATGGTTTTGTTATTCTTACTATGATTTTTCTGTCAAAGCAGCTCAAGCCATTATTCAGTTGGAGTTCCCTAACTGGAAACTGTTTTGTTCTCACAGCTCCAGTCATGACTTTCAAAAAACTCAAGTTTGAGTCTACAAGACAAAGCAGCTTCACAAGAATGGGATGGAGCCTTCTTGCCAGCAGGGCATGAGGGAAAAGAAGAGAGATGTTATTGGTAGACTATAAAGCAAAAAAAAAGTGATACTGCCTCTGAAATAAAATAAAATAAAAATTATCTTGTAAACACTTGCACATGATGCTTGGTTTACTTCCACGTGTGGTTAATCCAGATGGCCATATGACTACAGCTGAATCTGAGATTATGTATCACAGGCCAGTTTGGACAGGAAGACACTGTGCCTTAAGTGCTGTGCCTAAAGTAAATGAGACATTTTCTTCTATGACTTGTGTACAATTTAAAGTCACAAAGAAAGAGTCAGAGAAGCAGAACCTATAAGAAAGTAAGGCCAGTGGGTACTTGTTTATAGTTACTGGAAGAAGATGGGACATCATCTACGTGCTTTTTAATTGGCCAGAAATAGGAAATAAATCCATCTTGTGCTCAAGCCCCTTTTTCTACACAGACAGTGCTTTACAAGATTTTGCACTCCTGCCAATACTCACAGTCAAAAGAGTAAATTGCCAGTTTTCACAAAGTTGCATATTGCTCCATAAATATATATTCAGCAGGGGCATATACCTTCTTATTTTAATATCTGTGTTATAATATAACATATTTGATTAGAGAGATGCATGTGCTGGGAGACTGCTGCATTTTTTACATTAAAAAAAAAAACCAACCCAACTCAAATTTATATATGATGCATCTTTTCTTGTTTTTGGAAAATGAAGGTGAAACTGTGCCACCAACACTCCATATTGACACATTCCCACCTCCCTGTCCCTGTGTCCAAACTTATGAAAAGAGTTTCCACTCTCTTAAAAGCGCAGAACAGTAAAGCCATTGGAAGGCTTTTGGGCAGCACAGCCCTAATGGAAAAGCTCCATCTCACTTAAAAAAGCTACACAATGGACAAAACCTATTATGGAAATCCTGTTATCATTCACTTTACAAAATAAATGGGGAAAAAGTAACTGGCACTGGCTACAGAAGAAAACCTTCACAGTCTGACAGCAAAAGGAACAAGGGATTCATCAGCTCTAAAATGATTAAGAAGTTGGGGGTTTGCTTCCTTTTTTTTTTCTTCCCAAAACAGACCTTACTAAAATAAAAGAAAAGCAAAATGCACTCTGAGAGTTCTGCTAGCCTCTGTCAGTTATGTATTTTGGGAAATGGGTGAGTCCACATGACCTCTGTTGTCCCTGTCTTTGAGATAATGCTGTTACATTTTAGAAGAGCACTTCAGCTATGGTTGACAAGTGCTCTATGCAGTTCTCTTATCACAAAACCTCAGTAAGGAAAAAACCTGGGCCCTCTGAAACCATCTCCAATCATAGAAGAAAAGTGAGTGGCACTTGCTGATACAGAGGTAATTCAGGTCTTTTATTTAACAGTAACACGTGGAACAGTTAGAAGTTTGACTGTAGCATTATGAACAGCAGAAAGTATGTACTTTTGTCTCTAGAGCCCTGTTCTTTTGCTAATGGTGATGAAAAACACTGTGGATCCATGATCTGGCTGAACTTACCTCAAGTTCTCTGCTATAAAAATGACACAGGTCTCCCTCCTGGGAAATCTTGGATAGTTTCAGACACCAATCTGACTGGACTGAAGCTGCTAAGGTGGAAGAAAGTTTTAATTTCTTACTCCCCACTCCCCAGAAATCTTTCATCTTGGGGAATACATCAAAACTGGGTTGCAAATTATCTGTCAAATCCTAAAGACACTGCAGGAGAAGCCCATGAAGGAAGAACAGCCCATTTTCACCACAGCAGATCAGCTGACTTCTTATTAAACCTACAAAACTTAAGAGTCTCTCATGAATCCTGCTGGATTTCAGTTTGATGTTCCAGCCAGGAATTGCATCTGGATTCTTCCCTCTGTGAAGACACATCTGTCAAGTGAACCTGCCTAAATTCCCAGTGAGAAGAAAAGATTGAATATCACCATGCTAAGAACAGAAATGCAGCAGGTAGGGATTAGTTTCTGTGTTAAAGAATCTATTAATTACATCAAAAATACCAGCAACTTTCTCCAGTCTATTACAGACTATTTAATTTAAAATGGTTGACTTTTCCTGAATTTGTCATTCTCTTTTTCCTGAAAACATGTTTAACTTGAGCATTCTGTCTCCTTCACAGGCCTGCATTGCCTATGGGGCTCCAATATGACTTCAGCAATCTTTGATAAAATGGCCTTCTTGCCACATGATAAATGGGTTTGCAGTTGTGCAGCAGACAGAATTGAAATGTGAAAAAACCTATTCAGCATTAGGTGTTAGCAGTAACTGTATCAAATTGTGATGATCATTCTATAGAGACAATTCCAGTGAGAGTGCATGGTCTTTAATCAAATGTCCTTTTAACTTAACAGTAAATGCCCTCTTTTCCACTGCAGATTATCATTTAGGATAGCTCCTAGACTTCTTCAAGGAATTCTCCTACACATCCAACAGTCTATATGTGCTACTCATCTTTTAAACACTGATCATGGCTGGATGCCACAAACCCACAAAGGTCCCTTCACCAGCTGGGCAGGGGAGAGACAATACAGTAAAAGTAGTCTTGTGGGTTGAGATGAGAACACAGAGAGATCAGTCACTGATCACTGTCACAGGCAGAAGAGACTTGACTCAGGGAAATTAGTTTATTACCAATCAAATCACAATAGGATAAAGACAAAGGAAACTAAATCTTAAAAACTCTTTTGTCCCACCCTCCCCTTCTTCCCGAGCTTAATTTCACTCTTAATTTGCTCTTCCTCTTTCCCCTCAGTGGTTCAGGGAGATGGAGAACAGGGTTTGTGGTCATTTTATTAAACATTCTCTCCTTCTTCCTCATCATTACTGATGGTCTTGGTCATGGCCAGAGGGTCCACCCTGGAGCTGGCTGGCACTGGCTCAGCTGGACACAGGGGAAGCTTCCACAGCAGCTTCTCAGAGAAACCACCCCTGTACCATCCCCCACTACCCAAACCAGACCATGCCAACCCCATACAAACAGAGTTTACTTTATCTGCTGTTATGGAGCAGCTTTTATTCTGTCAGTGAAAAACCAGCCCACAAGAGCAGCAAATGAATGGCACAGAAAAGGTGGCTCCTGATGCAGCTGGGCTGGGTGATTAATACAAAACATAACGCAAGTCACTCAAGTTTTTCAGACTCTCATGTCCTAAGAAATTTAAGGCCAGATAATGAATATAGGGTTTTTTTCACACAGTTCTTTTCACCTTTGAGGTCTGCATCAGAGCAGCTGCATTTTCTTCACTGGTTTCCCTCACTTTGCAACTCCAGCTTCCTAAGTCGGTCCTCAAACTTTTGAATGTTGACTCGATGCTTCATTAGGAACTTCCCATTTAAATGAAAAACAGGTATGTCATATTTGTATTTATCATACCACGCTGAGTTCTCTGGAAGGGTAATATCCACCTCCTGCAAAATAAACTGGCAGAAAAGAAATATGTCAGTTCCTGCTGGACACTGAAAAATAGTACCTGCTTATCCCCTAATCAGTGTTTTCCTCAGAAATGCAAGGCTATTTTCTTGAAGCTTGTGAGTTTATTCTTTGTATTGTAGATAAGGGTCTAGTTTTTTGAGTATAAAATATATGTAACCACAACCCTTGGCTGCCTCTCCACAAAGGACTCTCTCCCTAGCCCAGATTATTCTTGTTCCACTGTGCAGAACCACTCTCCTGTGGGCAGCAACCTCAACAAACACACAGCTGGGTACAAAACAGGCAGCAGAGTGCAACAGTTCTTAATGCTTCCATTAAAAGTTTCATCCTTCAACAGAGATCAAAAACTGGTTGAAGAATGGCAAAAATTGCAGTCACACATAGTTCATATATTCAAAGCCCCACTTAGTAACACTCTTCCTAAATTATAACATTACCTGCCTCATACAAGTTACAAACTCCCCCTTCAGACAAGGCAACAGTATTTACAAAAGCAGTATTTTCAAGAACTACATATTGGTTTGGTTTGCCTATACTTATTTGAGTATGCTTTTGGATAATGAGTTTTATGTAAATCAGTCCTGAAATTGTCTTGAAGAGGTCATCCGTGAAAGAATAACAGATGCAAATAAATCCAACCAATTTTCTTTTTACAAAGAAAGAATCCTAATTAACTGTTCTTTCCATATAGAAAACATATACAGTATTTCCATACATTACCCTTCTCTTGTATGGCTCAAGAACTTCTTTTGCTTCATCACACAGAGGGCATGGTTTCTAAATGAAAACATTCAGAGTAGCTTAAAGCATGCAGTAAAACACAAAAGTTTTTTGTACTGTAAAATAACACACACAGAGAGCAGCATTCATTACTGTAAATGCAGGTTCCCTTCCCTGCATCAAGCACCCTGTCATAGGACTTTCTAAAACTTTACTTACCACTGCAGTATGGATGATGCAGATGGTGGCTTTGCCTGTAAAAAATGAAGCAGGATCCTCCACACTGCAGAGCTGGAAGGAGAATAATCTCCAGCAGGGAGAACTGGCAAACAGCTGCAGTGTTTTGACTTGCGATGGGGTCAAAAAACCCCCAAATGTTTTAAAAAACATTTTTGAAAACTTCCTCATCTTCCACTACAGCTGAACACCTGAGTTCTGCTGGCCACCCAGGCCATAACTGAAGTAACTCATTTGAAGGCATGTTGCTCCAATGTTTTCAAGAGCAGAATCTGGCCTATAATTCACATAGCAAAGTATATGGAGGTGAACATGTTCGCTCTGTCCCTCTGCTCCAAAACACCTTCCACAGCTGGAAAAGACCTTCTTATCCTTCCCCCGCTGAAAAGTCTTCCTAGGGCTTTTTTAAATGTGAAGTTAATCTGAAACAGCTACTTTTTATTTCCTGCATGTGAATTACTTTGGATTAAACACTCTACTTCTATTTAGATCTAATCTAAATTGCCTTTCCCACATGGTCAAGTCCTTGTGTTCTGAAAACCTATGCAGGATACTGAAGTGCTGTGTTCTTCATAGTCCTGGTTGCTTTTGGAGAGACTGGTTTAACAGATACTGGTGACTGAGAGGAATGACCCAGAATCCTGCACATCAGTTTTGTATCACAACAGGCTCCTTCCAGTTAAAACAGGGCACACTTGGTTCTTCTAGACCTGTGGAGAGCTTCCTAACATAACAGGCACATAAATGCATTTGGCAAAGGAGGCTAACTTTTAGGAAAATAACATGGTTTTACTCTCATGGCAAGCTTAGGCACTAAGTGGTACTGGTTTAAAATCAAAAGCAAATTATTTTAACAAACAATGAAATCTTTTTAAAAAGTAGATTTAGCAATTGTTGGACAAGTGCTAAGGTGGTCAGAAAAGAGGACTGCAAGAGGAAACACATTTGGTAGTTTCTATCAGTTTGATTGAGAAGTCATAACTCCCTTTTGCTTTTTCCTCGTCTTTTCTCCTTATTAAAATAAGAAGGAGGCAAACAAGGGGTCAATTACCATAACCTAACAGTGTAGATAATTTTTTTTATAGTCTGTGCTTTTCTTTGCAATTGCCAGTGAATATTTAAAGTTAACAGTAAACATTTAGAATTGAAAACACCTTTAACAAAAGGCCATTCCAGAGAACTGCTGGAAATCTGCTACTAGAAAATTTGATTTCACACAGTGCCTTACTAGTTAGGAATTTTATGACACAAAGAGCTTTTTTTTCCAACTATTAACCCAAAGGTAAGAGCATTATTCCCTACCTTTACCCCATTTGAGTTATGAATGAGTTGAGGCTGAACTGAACAGGGGGAGAGAAAGCTGCAGTTTTATAGTTCTAATTATTAAATGGATGCTGACCTATTATTTGTCACAGTTTAAATACTCCTGTATGGTTACTGATGAAATGAACAAACATTGTGCAGGAGAAGGAAATTATTTTAATCGTATTTAAAATCACCACACTAATGTCAGCACTCTCAGTGCTTTGCATTTGTAGTTATTGTCCTGTTGAAGGATACCACATAACCCATCCTGTGCCATCCTTAATAAAACTGCAGAACTATGCAGGCAAAAATCAAAAACAATTCATGGAATTTGACAGTCCACAAATGACCCTTCCTGCTCATCTCATCTGTTTTCTAGATATGCCTAGGAATCCTACATGCATTTTATCTGTTGCAAATCAAGCAAAAAGAGGTAAAACAAAATCTACTTTTCCCTCACATGCTCCCAACACTATTTGGATACATTTTACAGTCTCACAGGTGGTGCTGAAATTAAAAATGAGCACTTTGATGAGCCTGCTTTGACTGTTGATGCTTGTGGTTGGCAGATTGTGTACAACAATTCATCTCTGTTCTCCATTTTCAGGGTGAAACACTGGCAACAGGGCCAAATCTTCAACTAGTAAATGAACCATAGAGTCACTGACGCAAAACTGTCCTGAAATATTTGTTGACTGCTAATTCTTACTTGCTGCAATGGGAGCAGGACTGTGCTGCAAAGTCTGGTGTGCAGAAACCCACTAAGTCAAACACTTGGAAGGAGGGAAAAAAAGGGCAAGGATAAGCCATTTCCTTGGCTTCTGAAGCTGTGATTCCTGTGAACCAGAGCTGATAAACATAGTCTTGCACAGCTTTATTGTGTAAACAGATCTTACCTTGGTGAATAAAGTCAACACTGGCTTATTCGTGCTGGCTGAGCAGACTTGTCTCCCCAGTGGGCTGGGTGAATGCCTCACTCGTGGCAGGGCTTTGCTCAGAAAACAGAGCACCATCGTCCTGTTTAAGGCAGAAATAAAACTCTGAGTTGTTCTGTGCCAAGTTATAGCTCATGAAATTTAATGTCAGGATAAATGTGATGCTTCTGTGGCGGCTCTAAATCACATACAATCAAAACATTCATCCCAGGGCTTTTATGCTCACAGTATCAACACGTTCATCATGGAGGTGGTTTACTATGTGGCAGACCAGAAACATTGTGCAGCTCAAAATCAGCAGTTGCATTAAAAAAAAAATGGAAGAACAACAAAACACCTACGTTTTCTTGTTGAAATGCCTCTTTTAAATTCCCTAACACAAATGCTGACATAAATGCATTATGCTGCTCCAGCTCCACAGATGCCAGCTGGAATTACATATTTAAAAATGCAAAGTGCCATGCTTTGAACCTCTGTAATCTTGCTGCAGTGTTCAACATAGTCTACTTACTCGAATTATTCCATCAAAAAACCAATCTGTACCTAATCAGAATATTAATATAATGCGTTCTGCAGTGAGTAAAAAGCTGCAGCCAAGATGATTTAACTTGGTAATATTAAAAGCATTCATACTGTCCCAAGTCCTTCCTGCAACATCGAATTGATTGATGGGTTTGTGATTCTTTTGAGAGAGTCTGAATAAGTTAAGTGTTATTGAAGTGTGCCATGTTGGAATCTTGAAGTTACCTGTTCATAATGTCATTAATAACAACACTGCTTCCACCCAACTTCTGTCCTAATGTGACCTTCACAAGGCATTTTAGGACTGAGGGGCAAAAAAATCTCAGAAGCCAAAGGGAGTCTGCATGGTGATTATCAGTATATATGACACCTGTTATCAGAATTTATGTGGGGAAAACAAAATCAAACGTTTTTACCAAATCTTTACTTTTTTTACAAAATCAAACTTATTGTTTTTTACCCAAAATCAAACCCTTTTACCCAAAGCCAAACTGATTCTGCTCAATTTCAGGCCTGACTTACCTGTACCTTTATTACCTAAAGCTAAACACACAACATGATGTCACAACTTTAAACAGCCAAAGAGTGACCAAGATCTCATTGCAACTGCTAAGCACAGTTTGGGATGTTCAGTGAAAAAAGAGCCCAGTGCACTTTTGCTTCACTGGATCTCTCAGTACTAATATCACAAAGGTTTTTTTAAGAGGACCGTTTATCCAGAATAACCACTAAGGAAGAACACTCCAGTGAATTCTAAACTTTAATGCTGTATTTCTAAGCCACAATCACAAGAAAATCAAATGGGTGTCAGGGCACTGCTCCACCAACCTTCTGGCCCAGTCAAAAGACAGCAGTTGTTAGTTAGAGTCAGCTGCAAGGAGCAGAGCAGTAAAATTCCTGTCACTGACCAGTGACTGGCACAGCACACACTGCCAAAGGTCACAGTCCTTGGCAGCTACTGCATTTGTTTCACTGTGTCAGGTGGAAATAGAATTGCCTAGGATTTTGCATGTTAAATTTAAGAACAAGCTTGGAACCTTTTGTAAAAATGCATATCTGGATGACAGGAAGAGCTTCAGTCAGATGTGGAAAACTTTTAAACCCACAATAAATAGAAGTTGAGAATGGATGCAGTTTTGGCATGAAATATTTATAGCATGTTGGCTGGTTCACATGCAAGATAAAAAATGGGGGAAAAAAGAAAGAGTTCTGCTTTCTGACAAGTTTTTTAAGAATGCTTTTGTTGCCAGCCTAGCAAGCCTTCCAAATGAGGAAGATGCTCTCAAATTGTTTTGTGGATAGCACAACGAATAAAGCACAAATTTTCATAGATCACATTCTCCCTTCCACACATATATGTGCATAAAACAGCTCCAGTTCAGTCCCATATAGCCCTTTTTGGATCCATCCATACTCTGTTTTTCTGAGGACAACTCCTACCAAACTATCAGCTGAAGGGGAATGAACAAAACAATAACAGTACCTAAGCTTTGAGACCCCACAAAAAGAAATCAGCCAGCAGTGCCTTAACTTCCTTACCAATTTCACATAATTACAAGCAATTCTATCTTCAGCATTCACTGACCAGTACTGCTACTGAAGAAACAATCTGCTGTTTCCAGGGCTAGCATGAGACTGACTGGATGTTTTTATAAAAAACTCAAAGAAAACAGAGTCCCACCTGTCTATTTATTCACCTAGATAAAATGATACCAAAAACATTAAATTGCACAAAACTTTCCATATGATTATTCTGGATCTCTCTCTAGACTACCTTCAAATATAAAGATTTGCTTGAGGGAAAAAATGAATACATAAATGCAAAGAAGGATGTTTGTAAACTTGAGAAATTACCTTCCCCTACACCAAAATACTACAGATCTAACAAATTATTCTTTTGAGTCTGGACTTGGCCCATGCTCTATTTTGCAATGCCAAGTCGGACTCAATTCCTGTTTAATAGAATTTCCATCACCCAATAAATCCTCATCTGCAGGAAAAGTAAGCTGTGACACTAAAACCACCTATTATTTAGATGAGATAACTATCTGTATAAAATTAATCTCAGCATCAATCAAGGAAAGACACACATGGATGAGTTTTTTTCTTGAAGTTACCTATTAAGTAACAGCTGAAAGAGAATGGGGGGAGCAAGTAGGTGCAAATACCAGAATGTCTGTCGACGGCATTTAAAACACCTATCTCCTGTTGTCCCTCATTCAAAAACAGCTATGACCATCAAGGAAACTAAATCTTCTGGCAATCTGTGTTTGATTACCTACCAAGGAAATGCTGAACAGGAAAACAGGTGCCGCAGCCACCGACCAAGGAGCCCAAGTGAGTGGGGACAACAAATCTTGCAGCTGTGGAGATCCCCACGCAGCTTTTACCCCACCAGATGTTCAGAGGAGGCCTGCAAAATACAAGAAAATCTTTTTGCACAAGCACATAATTCTAAAATTCTTTCAGGGAGAAGCAGGTTCTTGCAACAACTCAAAACTCAAAGATGTTATCAGCAATTCCAGCTGTATCTGTGGGGTGATGTTATACATCAATCAGTGCATGCATTTCCTCCTCCAAAGTACAGTAACGTGGGGAAAATTCCATAAACACACTGCATTCCAGCCCAGAAAAGATGGAAGTATCACTTCAACCCCATGAAAAACACATTTTGTTCAGCAATCCCTCCAGGAGTGTGCATCCTAGAATCTGGTCCAGGGCCATACTCCAAATTTCAGATAATTTAAATAATATCCAACAGCTTGTTGTAATGGCCTGTTCTGAATACTTTACAAGACTTGCACAAAACAACAGACTGGTACCATAATGCAAAGTTTGTAAGGGAGTTTAAAAGATAATAGTAATAATAGCATAATACAGTATAATATATATTATAGAACACAGCATATAATATTTTTATATAACCATGTATCTAATGAAATTATATTAAAATCTTAGATGCTACACATCCTATAACATTATCATATTAACAAATATATCAATAGGATTAAAATATTAAGATATCGCTGACATTAATACATGTTAATATTTATATAGACCCAATAGAAGGTGACATTAATATATAATTAATATGTAGTATTGCTTTGGTGTATCGTATTGATAATTATATTAATGATACTGTTGTTACACTATATATATAATGTGTAAAATGATACTTTATATTAATTATGCATATAATGATAATGTATATTATGTGATATGTATATACCTTAGGTATATGTACAGCTTGTATATATATACATATATATACATATAAGTACACACCTATACATATATATACTCATACATACAGACATATATGCACATATATTAAGTTATTTTATATATACACATCACATCTACATTATACATATATATACATATGTATATATGTCTACATAACACATTATATATACACACATATATGCATATGTATATATACACATACACATAGATACATGCCTACAGATATGCATATGTATAAAATAGATAATATGGATTATATATATGTATACATATAATAATATATACATATAAGATACACATTTGTGTATATATACAGTTAATAATATACATGTATAATATATATTTTTTGTATACAAATATAATATATAATACTCGA